>PVKM010015295.1:0-28050 GCA_004027735.1 Carollia perspicillata | reverse complement strand
AGTATCCTTCCACTTTGGGGGACACAGCATCACAACTCTGCTGACAGGCAGCCCGTCGCTACCCTGCCGCCGCCTGCTTGGGTCGCTCCATCAACCGCGAGGGGCTCTGGGAATCGCAGTCCCTCCCGGCGGGGATTCTGGTGGCCAAACTGTCGGAAGCTGGCGGTCTTTGAAGGTTACGGAAGTGCTGGAACCACAGTCGGTTCTGGGAATTGTAGTTGTCTGAGGGTGGAGCTTTTGGTTCCTGGAGGCTGAGGCCGCAGAGCGTTCTGGGAGCTGTGGTTGTCTGATGACAATGCCCTTTGTCTGGAGGCGCACCAAGCTCCGCCGCATGGCTTTCTGGGAGTTTTTGTGGGTGGGCGCTCCTTCCCCCTCTACCCCACACGCTTAGGCCACTGTGTGTCCTGGGAAGTGTAGTCATCTGAGGACCCGGGTCGCTGTCCCTGGTGCTGCGGGTTTAGGGGTTTGAGGGGGGGCGATTGGGGGTGCGGAGAGCATTCCCCGCCCCTCACGTGCTGAAGCGTCGGTGGATCCGGAGCGCAGGGGTCCGAAGCCCCCCGCCTCCCCTACACCACTGTCTCTGACGCCATGGTCCTGCGGAGTTCTGGGAATTGTAGTGTGTGAGGGGAAACGTTCTACCACTGCGTGCTGAGTTCGCGGAGGGCCCTGGGAAGTGTAGTTGTCTGAGACGTGTTCTGTCAGCGGCTGGCGCCGCAGGCGTGAGGTTTTCTGGGAGTTGTAGTGTGCGAAGGGGAGCCTGCCTTCCACTGTTTGCTGAGGCCCAGGTGGTGAATACGTAAATGCAGTTCTCTAGGACCCGCACTGTCTCTGGCGCCGTAGTCGTGAGGGGGTTCTGGCAGTTGTAGTGTGCAACAGGAGCCTTCCTCCCACGCGCGCTGAAGGCGCGGTGGATCCTGGGGAGTGCAGATGTTCGGAACCTGCGGCCTGGTCCTGGGGTTCGGTCCCTGAGGCTCCGGAAGGCGCAGTTTTAGCGCCCGGACACAGACCCGAGAGTCTGGGATTCTTGGGCCGGAGGTAGGTAGAGGCCCCCCAACCCCCCAGCCCACGCGGGCATCCCCGCAGGCAAGCCCGGGCGATGACTGTCCAGAACTAGGAACGCTTCGCGCACCCTGCCAGAATCGCAGAGGAAGCGCGCCGTCCTGGGACCCCATTAAAAGAGGCGCTGGGCTCGTGGCAGGACAGGAGCTCTCACAGGCTCCTGGGGCCTGCTGGGTTCCCTGACCCCGTATGCCGAGGGCGGAGGGTTGTGGAGCGAGGGGAACGCCCCAGCGCTGAGATCCGGTTCCTCGCGCACTGCCCGCGGGCCTGCCGCTAAGGGCTCCTTTCTTTCCCTCCAGCTCTCTCAGTTTACACTGCCCTGTTCTCGGCCTTGCAGTGAGCCATGTCTCAGGTAAGCCGGTGCTTTCTTCTAAATGAAGCTATGATTTTCCGTCCTTAGGGACTTCCGGCCCCGTGGAACCTCAGGACCCAGCTTGGCTCCTCCCCTTCAGGCGCTGGTACTACGGAGGGTGTCAGAGGGCTGGCAGGAGGCTGTTCCGGTGTGGGCGGGGTTTCTAACCTGGCAGGTGTCTTTTAGCAGGTGGGGAGCCGGCTGTTCTCTTGCCTCCTCTTTCTCACTTATTCGATTGAGAAGAGCTTTAAATTCTGTCTCTTGGCCCAGCTGCCCTTCATGAATTTACTCATCATATTTATATCGAGCACCTAGTCTCAGCACCTGCACCTGGTCTCAAAGGGTGATCCCCGGACCAGCAGTGTCAGTGTCACCTGAGAATTAGAAATGCATGTTTTCTTAAGGTTTTTATTTATTTATTCTTAGGGAGAGGGAGAGAGAGGGAGAGAAACACCAGTGTGACACAGAAACACTGATATGAGAGAAAAATATCAATGGGCCACCCTTCTTATGCGCCCGCCCCTCATCAGGCCTGCAACCCAGGCACGTGCCCACTGGGAATCCAACCAGTGACCTACCACTTTGCAGGACGACATCCAACCAACTGAGCTACACTGGTCAGGACTAGAAATGCCCTACCCTAGACCTTCTAAACCTGAAACTGGGTGTCCAGTTCAGCAGTTTGTGTTTTGACAGCCCCTTCAAGTGGTTCTAATGCATGACCCATTCTCAGTCTTCGGGATCCAGCAGTGAGTGAAACAAAATCTCCGAACTCACGGGGCTCATTTTTCAGACATGACATCAAATTTATTTTAGAGCAGGGAATGCTGATTATTTTTGTTTTGGTTGTGGCTAAATGCCTGGCTGGTGGTAGTCATGCTTCTCAAAGGTGGATAAGAGTGCCAACCATTCCAAATTAGTCTCTCTGTTTTACTTACTTATTTATTTATTTATTAAAGATTTTACTTATTCACTGTTAGAGAGAGGGGAAGGGAAGGAGAAAGAGAGGGAGAGAAACATCAATGTGTGCTTGCCTCTCCGGTGTCCCCTACTGGGGACCTGGCCCACAATCCAGGCAGGTGCCCTGACTGGGAATCAAACCAGAGAGCCTTTGGTTAGCATCCAGTGCTCAATCCTCTGAGGTACACCAGCCAGGGTTGTTTTTGTTTTTAATTAATTTATTTTTAGAGAGAGGGAAACACTGATGTGAGAGAGAAATGTCGATTAGTTGTCTCTCACATGTATCCTGAACTGGTACATAAAACTGAACCCACAACCTAGATGTGTGCTCTGGCCCAGAATCAAACCAGTGACCTTTCACTTTGTAGGATGATACCCAACCAACTGAGCCACACCAGTCAGGGCTGCCCCTCTGTTTTGTGTTTTGTTTTGTTTTTTAATTTAAGATTTATTTATTTGTCTATTTTTAGAAAGGGGAAGGGAAGGTGAAAGTGAGGGAAAGAAACATCAATGTGCCCCTCTGTTTTTAACTCCACTTCTCAGTCCTACTTTTTGTCACACTTGTCTCCAAATCCGGAACTCTCTAAGTTGTGCTTAGGAGTCCAAGTTCCACCTGTGTTACAAATCTCACTGTTTACTCTAGGAAACGGCTTTATTCTCTATCACTGAATAATCTTTATCACTTAAAAAAATAACTTTGCCATACATTTTGGGCTGTTACTGGCTTGGAACCTTCTTTTGTTTTAAAGATTTCATTCACTTTATTTTAGAGAAAGGGAAAGGGAGGGAGAGAAACATCAATGTGTGGTTGCCTCTCGCACACCCCCAACTGGGGATCTGGTCCACAACCCAGGCATGTACCCTAGACTAGGAATCAAACCGGTGACCCTTCGGTTCGGTTTACAGGCCGGCACTCAATCCACTGAGCCACACCATCCAGGGCTAAAATTCCTTTTTATGTCTAACAGTTATGTGGATCACTCAACAGGTGCAAAACTAGGTGCTTATTGTTCCCTCTAATCTAGAGGGAGGGGGAGGTATTACATTCCCTCCTTTGGAGGTCCTACCTCTACTACTTATCTTCCTTGTTCTGTGACATTGCTGAAATTGCCTCTGAGTTTCACAGCTACTGGCCAGGTAGCTCAGTTGGTTAGAGCATTAACCCCATATATCAAAGTTACAAATTTGATTTCCTAGTCAGGGCCTGTGCAAGAATCAACCAATGAATGCGTAGATAACTGGAACAACAAATTGATGTTTCTTTCTCTCTCCTTTCTTCTATCTTTCTAAAACAATTAAAAAATCAAATTTCCCTGGCTGGTGTGGCTCAATGGATTGAGCACGGGCCTGCGAACCAAAGGATCGCAGTTCGATTCCCAGTCAGGGCACATGCCTGAGTTGCAGGCCAGTTCCCAGCAGGTGACACATGAGAGGCAACCATACATTGATATTTCTCTCCCTCTCTCCTTTCCCTTCTCCTCTAAAAGATAAATCAATAAAATCTTTTAAAAAAGTTAAATTTCACAGCTATTTCTTCAGGAATGGGGACAACTATGATAAACCTGAGAATCCATACCACATTTCAAGGGTACAGCTGCTATGGGCTACAGCTAGTTGTTATCAAGAAGAAATTCTTGCCAAATCAAGGTGAAATACACTGGTATTAAGGACAATATCCATTGCCTATTAAACACAAAGGAATTGTCTTCACTACTCATAAAGTGCTGTAAGTGGTTTTATAACCAAAGCCAGAAATCCATGTTGTTTACATGTATAATTTTTTACCTTTCACAAAATTATAAATTATCTCAGGACAAATCACATATTTTTTTTCTCATTTTCTCCATTATACAGCAAAACAAAACAGCTCTACTCTTAGTTTTACTGTCAGGGATCACTCAGAATTCTGAAAACTGCCATTGCCGTTACTTGTATGCACTTTCCGCCTTTGACAGTGGGATGCATTGCACTACTCATCAGGGCCTCCGGGAGCACTGGTGCTCGTTGCACAGGAGCCTGTGTGTCATTTCAGGGGTCAGTGACGTTCAGAGACGTGGCCATAGACTTCTCCCAGGAGGAATGGGAATGGCTTCAGCCTGCTCAACGAGACTTGTACAGATGTGTTATGCTGGAGAACTATGGTCACCTGGTCTCACTGGGTAAGTGTTCCTCCTCCTCTCCCCTCAGGAAGAACGTGACCTTTAGTGTTACTGTCGTGAATCTTGATTATCTGCCTGAATATTCCCAATGGAGGTATGGTCCTCTTTTTTTAATTAGTTTTTAAGATGGAGATTATAATGCCACCTACTCTTTAGATACCTTTTATACTTCCATCTGGCATTTCTTTTAATGGTCCCTCTTTCCTGAGGATTCAAGAAGTGATTTTGAATTTATTTCATTTCTTCAAGCAGGTCTTAACATGTCTAAGCCAGATGTGGTTTCCTTATTGGAGCAAGGGAAAGAGCCCTGGCTGGGGAAAGATGTGAGAACAGATTTCTTTTCAGGTGAGTTAGGAGTTGGTGGGGACATTTTTAAAAATAACAACACAACTAGTCAGTAAGAAAGCAATACTTTTTAATATGTTGGTTTGAAAGTTTTCCCTTATAGACACCAGAGAAATAGAGATTGTGAAGTCTTGCCCACAGCTCCATAAGGCACCATTTCACACCACTTACCAGTCTGCCTTCAGTTCTCATCATAGCCTTTCCCTCACTTTCTCAGAGATACATGTGTTCTCTCCTTCCATCGTTAGCTCTTCTGATCTCTGAATTTCATTTCTTTTTGATTTCTTCTTTTTATTTCTTTTCTTTTTTTAAGGTTTACGTATGTATGTATGTATGCATTTTTAGAGAGAAGGGAAGGGAGAGAGAAAGAGAGGGAGAGAAACATTAATATGCAAGAGATACATCAATTGGTTGCCTCTCTCACACCCCTAACTAGGGGTTGGCCCGCAACCTAGGTATGTGCCCTGACTGGGAACTGAACCTGCAACCTTGTGGTTTGTAGCTCACTACTCAATCCACTGAGCCAAACCAGCCAGGGCAGGTTGGTTTCTTTGTGAACTTTATATAGAGGGGCTCACAGTGTATACATATACATAGAATGCATATGTTATATTGTGATTTGCTTCTCAAAATTAAGATTTATGTATTTTTCCCTGGCTGGTATAGCTCAGTGGATTGGGCGCGGGCCTGGGGACTAAGGGATCCTAGTTCGATTCCCAGTCAGGGCCCATGCCTAGGTTGCAGGCCAGTTCCCAGTGGGGGACACACGGGAGGCAACCATACATTGATATTTCTCTCCCTCCCTTCCCCTCTGAAGATAAAGAAATAAAATCTTTAAAAAAGAAAAAGATTTATGTATTTTGCATATTGTTCTTACTGTTTGTTTCATTGTACAAGTAAGTATACCCCAATTTATCCATTCTGTTATTGAGGGCTTCTTGGGTTATTTGCAATTTAGGGCTGTTGTAAACAATGTTGTGATTGTCCTTGTATCCTGGTCCACAGTAGGCAGTATCCTACTGCCACAGGTATCCTGGGGGATGTCTAGGATTGGAGCTGCTGGGTCAGAGGATAATGCACCTCTTCCACGTCATTAGATAATGTCAAAATGTTTTCCAGAGTGCTTTTCACAGACATACACTCCACAAATATATTAAGTAGGTTCTTGTTTTAGTTTTTGTTTTGATAGTTTGGAACAGTGAGTGGTAGTATTTCAACAATTCACCAAGCTTCTGACTTATAAAGATTTCTGGTACAATTCACTGATTCGACAACTAAGCAGTTTTTTGTGTTTTTTGGGGGGATAATTTTTTATGTTTTTTAATTACAGTTGACATTCAGTACTATTAGTTTCAGGTGTATAACCCAGTGATTAGACATTTATACAACTTACAAAGTGATCACTTCAATAAATCTAGTATTATCTGACACCATGCATAGTTATTGCAATATTATCGACTACATTTTCTATGCTATCCTTTGCATCCCTGTGACTATTCTGTATCTACTGATTTGTGCTTCTTAATCCCTTCACCATTTTTAACCATTTTCTCAACCCCTCTCCCCTCTGATAATTGTCAAAATATTCTATCTATGAGTTTGTTTTTATTTTGTTTTTTAGATTCTACACAGAAGTAAAATCATATGGCATTTGCCTTTTTCTGACTTATTTCACTGAGCACAATACCCTCTAGCTCCATCCATGCTGTTGCCAGTGACAAAATTTCTTGTTCTTTTTCTTTCCTTTTTTTTTAAATGTTTGAGTCATATTTCATAGTATTTACAGGGTGGGGCAAAAGTAGGTTTACAGTTGTGAGTACATGAAACAACAGTTTATTCTTGTATTATTTTCTATACAAACAACTGTAGACCTACTTTTGCCTCATCTTATACATACCGCTTCTTTATCCACTGATTTACTGATGGACACTTAGGTTGCTTCCATATCTTGGCTATTGTAAATAATGCTGCAATGAACATATGAACACATGTGTTTTTTCAATTTAGCATTTTGAGTTTCTTTGGATAAATACTCAGAATTGGAATTGCTGGGTCCTTCTTTGACTTTTATAGCCTTTGTTTTGCTTTTTATCCTCACTGGTCTGGGAAATCATATGACAAATAGCATGCAACTAGTTCCGAATTTTCTCAGCAGAGCTTTCCTTTATCTGTTGCAGTGGATTTTTATATCTTGTCCCTGATCTTTTATATATTTTTTTACTCTAAATACTTAACTTTCGTTTCTTTTTTTTAAGATTTTATTTATTTATTTTTAGAGAGAGGGGAAGAGAGGGAGAAAGAGAGGGAGACAAACATCAGTGTGTGGTTGCCTCTCACATGCTCCCTACTAGGGACCTGACCCACAACCCAGGCATGTGCCCTGACTGGGAACCGAACTGGTGACCTTTCAGTTCTCAGGCCAGCACTCAGTCCAATGAGTTATACCAGCCAGGGCTTAATTTTTGTTTCTTATGTCATTGTTTTCTTTTCTGTCTTCACCCTATTTATATTCTTAGCTCCTGAAGAGAATTATTCAGTTCATATCCCCAGAGCTCTTATAGAGGTACTCGGAATATATGGAATTGGTTTATAGAAGAGTTGTGAAAGTAATTTAAGACTTTCCCTTATTGCAATGGTCATTTTCTTAACAGCTAATTCACTTCCTTCCCTCTCTTATTTTTTCCCTTTTTTTTGTGCATACCATATATAGGTATATATCTTGGTTCATTGCTTAAATACATATTAAAGAAATATGAGGTCTTTTTACTTTTCTGTAGAAGCTTACAGTCAGTGATAATAAAAGACAGCATTCCCTCCAAACAAAATGTCAAAGCATGTTTTAGAGAAAAATGTTTTAAGTGTAATAATTTTGGGAATAATTTTAAACTTCCATAAAAGTTTGAAGAATAGTACAGAGAATACCCATATGTTTATTTGCTAACATTCTGCCCCATTTTTAAAGATAATTTAGTATATGAGTTTTCCAGAAATTTGCACATATCTTATATATGTCATGGACTTGCATGGACTTTTAACCCTACATATTTTATAAGGCTAAGAATATGAGAGAATATATGTTTTTAGAGACCTTCATATTATTATAAAATTCCCTTCCCCCCAAATGATTAAGTGTCTGTTTAAAATTTAGCCTGAAGATAATCAGGGCCCATGCTTGTCTGTCAGAAGCGTCTGGTAGAAACACTGTCACAGCAAAGCTGAGGTTCAGGTGTCAATTTGAAAAGTAGAGGTAGAGTGAGCAACGTAGAAGGTGATTTGCAGAGAAACCTTTTATTATTTTATTTAGAATAAGTTACTGTTCCAAAGGCATTAGGTGAACAATCTGGTATCTTTGTGGGACCTGAGGAGCACTTGCAGTTCATTAGCATACTGAAGTTTTCATTTTCAAGTTGTTCTGGCAGCAAATAAATGGAAGTGAGGAAAACTAATAACCTCTCCTTTCCAATTACTTATCTTTTTCATATCTCTCACTTTCAGTTACCTTGATTTAATTTTTCTCCCTATTCAATTAAATCTCTCTTCTGTTTGATGTCTTCTGAATTACTGGGCTTAGAATGCTTAGATTTCAAAGTCACATGACAAATATGAAAACATTTCATGCTTAATTCTTTCATTAAAAGGAAGAATGGCTTTTATTTCACTCAATACAGAAAATAAGAAACATTGCTGTGTTTTTTCAGTTTCAGGGTCGAATGGTGTGATCACAGAGTTTTCTCCAAACAATGTTATATATGCACGTGACTCATCCCAGTATTTGATAAAGGAGAGGATTCTGAGCTACAGCCCTGAACATTCCCGTTTTAAAGGAAGCTGGAAATGTGAGGATGTTACTGAGATACTACAAGGAAATCAGGGATGTCTCAGGCAAGTGACAGTCTCTCATCAAGAAGCCCTGTCTCAACATAGTGTCAGTGCCGTGGAGAGGCCGTATGGGTGCCACGAATGTGGAAAAACTTTCAGTCGGCGCTTTTCTCTGGTATTACATCAGAGAACTCACACTGGAGAGAAACCATATGTGTGTAAGGAATGTGGCAAAACCTTTAGTCAGATCTCAAACCTTGTGAAACATCAGATGATACATACTGGAAACAAACCCCATGAGTGTAAAGACTGTAGTAAAACATTCAGTTACCTTTCATTCCTCATTGAACACCAGAGAACACATACTGGGGAGAAACCCTATGAATGTACTGAATGTGGAAAGGCTTTTAGTCGTGCCTCAAACCTCACTCGGCATCAGAGAATTCACATAGGGAAGAAACAATATATGTGCAGGAAGTGTGGGAAAGCCTTTAGCAGTGGCTCAGAACTCATTCGTCATCAGATCACACACACTGGTGAGAAACCGTACGAATGCGTTGAATGTGGGAAGGCATTCCGCCGCTCTTCACACCTTACTCGACATCAGAGCATTCATACCACCAAAACCCCTTATGAATGTAGCGACTGTAGGAAAGCCTTCCGTTGCCACTCCTTCCTTATTAAACATCAGAGAATTCATGCTGGAGAAAAGCTCTATGAATGCCATGAGTGTGGTAAAGTTTTCACATGGCATGCATCCCTTATACAGCATAGGAAAATCCATACTGGAGAAAAACCCTATGCATGTACTGAGTGTGAGAAAACCTTTAGTCGGAGCTTTTCCCTCATTCTACATCAGATAACTCATACCGGGGAGAAGCCCTATGTATGTAAGGTATGCAATAAATCCTTCAGCTGGAGTTCAAACCTTGCCAAACATCAGAGAACACACACTCTAGAGAACCCCTATGAATATGAAAATTCATTTAATTACCACTCATTCCTTACTGAACACCAGGGAATTCACACTGTCGAGAAAACCTAAAAATGTACGGATTTAAAAACATAGCAGCTAATGCCTTACTTTGACTTGAGAGCCTTAAGTGATGTGTTGAAATTGAAGACATTGGCCCATACCTGGAGAAAGACCTCAGAAATATATGGGAAAGCCATTCAAGCTGCTCTTCTTTTTGTAATATCAGAAAATGCAGTCAGTATTGAGAGGACTCCTCATCTGGTAGGATTCCCTCACTCTACATTTACTAATTCCTAGCAGGAAAGGGGTGCAAGTCCAATGCACGTGAGAAAGCTGTCCCTCAGAGATTAGCTCTCATTCTGTATCTGTCAGCTGAAGCACGGACGAATGCATGGGTAAGGGTGCACTTTTCCCAGGACATCAGAAAATGTATACCGAAGTAAAGTCATACATACAAACACCGTGATTTGAGAATGCCTTCATGTACCATGCACTATTTGTAAAATTTTAAAAGTCTTTTAAGGAGAAAAAGCAACCCTATACATGAACTGAATATAGATTGACTTTTTGCAATATCTTAAATCTGTAGAATTATACTGGGGAAAACATACCATTATAATGGGTATGGGAAAATCTTAGTGTTCTGAGAAGTCATACTGGAGAGAATTAGTGTGGGAATTTTTTTTTTTTTACGGGGGAATGTGTTGGTCTTTTTCTAAAAAAGAAAGCATATTCAGAAAAGAGCTATACATACATTTTTTGATTTATAGTTAATCTGGTGCGTGCTGAGATTTTCCTCCCACAGCATATATGATTCTGAAAATGCAACTATCACAATATTGACATGAACAAGGGTAGTGTGCTTTCATGGAAACACTCTACAAACATAATTATAGAAACATTTTTGGTATCTTATGGTTTTAACTAAGATAGTGTTTAGATTTAAGGTTCTACTAACGCACATTTATCCTTGAATCTGACCAGACGTCTCTTAGTCAGAAATCAATGTTAATAAGGTATAATACAGGGAAATGCCAAGAGTAGTTTTCCTCTTTTGTTGCATTTACAGTAAGAACATTTATTTTGTAAAATCATACTTGTCTAAATAAATTTTGTCGTGTTCACTTTCAATGTACACCTTGACCATTTTTTAATGTCCCAGGTAAATGTTTATCTTCTCTGAAGCAACTGAGTGCCTCTTATAATAACTTGCCTCGCACCTAGTGTTAGTGATATGCAATTTAGTAATTGACTGAGTGCCTCATTTATTTTTTCCATGTATATGTAAATCTTACACAAAATGAGATGCTAGCATTTTGCATTCAGCGTGACAACATACAGCTGCCGCTTAGTAATTGCTTTTCTAGAATTACCCAGTGAGTCATTCTGTTGTGTAAACCCTCCCTTTCCCTAGTACTGCCAGCATTGTTACTTTCCCCAGTACCATGGGCCCCGTTGGCGGGTGGGAGGATCTCAGTGACCAAGAATCTATTTGTTATTTCAGAGGTTTGTAACATTCAGAGGTGTAGCCACAGACTTTCTCTAAGGAGGAATGGGGCTAACTGGACCTTGCCCAAAATAATTGATATTGGGATGTAATGATGGAGAACTATTTGAAGCTCATCTGAGGTTACCATTCCTCCAAATTGACTGAATTTAGGTATCTTTGCTATCTCCTTAGGAAATATTGGGGGCAGGGGGTGGGCTCTGAATTGCCTGGCTGAATTCCTATTCCATGTCCTTGAGGAAATGATTGCAAATGGGTAGAAGTGGGAAGTGGTTGCATTTTCCTCCTGCTCTTGTTCTTAAAATAGCTTTTCCTCCCTTTACTGAGATTGGGTCTGGAGCTGAGGAAAACTATAATATTTTGAAGTGTCTATTTTCTCTCTCTTGTAAGCAGGAGTTTCTATTTCTAAACCCAATGTGACCTCCTTATTGGAGCAAGGGAGAGAGTGATGGAGAAAAATGTGACGAGAGGACTATGACCAGGTAAGTGAGGGGCAGTCAGGCAGGAAGTGCCTTTGCAGGAAGTCCAGCATGCGGATACAGCGTCTGAGTCATTTTATCCGAAATAAAAACTCTCCTCCTCCATGCAGCATCATTCAAAACTACATAACTTATCCAAAAAGTCCTCTTATTTATTTGTGCTAAGATATTTCAGAAAATAAGATTATTCTAAAAAGGTAAAGTGCAGATAATTCCTAGGTTATACATTTGCCACTGAAAAAAGAAAATGAATGCTTTGTGGATGTTTTTGATGATATGGTATGCTTTGTCACTGCAAGAAAGTGCTGGCAAGGTTCATAATTGCTTTCTTTCACTCAATTTTAGCATATAAATTTGTTACATCTTCCCATATTTAACACATCATTTGTTTAAGCTGTGGCACTTGCCAGAGGTAGAAGACAATAAGATGTTGCCAGTTTTTTCAAGATGAAATTCAGTAATAATAGCAAGACACAGTAAGATATAAAAGCAAACAGCAGGAGAAAAGTATATGCTGTTGCACTTTAAATTGCTTGTATAAAATTTCAGGTCCAGTTTGTATTGTACTGTTGCGACAAAGAAACAATGGCAATATATAGTGTGACTGTCTCCATACGTGTGAAGGGGTAAACATCCAGTTTGAACGTTTTGATCTATGTATGTAGTGTAAGTAGTTTATTTCAGACACAATTTTCTTAGGTTTGCATATTCAAGATGTGTGAGATTTATAGGAAACATAGGAATGCAGCTACAGTATTTTCATACTCTTGTCATGGTTATTCAAGTATGCATACATTGTAAAACCATCACACTCCCAATGAACATCTCTGTCCTTTATAGAGGAGCACAGCACAGGGTACCTGTACTGGAATGTGACTCCTTATGTAACAATTTCTGTGTGAAAGCTTTTCTGAATTAGCATTTGCCTTTAGAGTAATTCTCTTGTATACAATCAAAGTGTACAGCTGAGTGACTGTCAACTTTGGTACACTGCTAGATGCAGCTGTCATGTACAGCATGTCAAATATGGTCACAACTGCTTTTTACTATGACCTCTTCAACTGAATGCAGTGTTATTATGAGACTGAGTTTAACCACTATTTATAATATCTTCAGAAATCCTGCTTCAAGATAGGATGCAGTATTGTGCCAGCAACCAGGTAAAGCAGATAAATTACAAAATCTTTTTCTTTTTTCTTTTTATTGTCGACACTATTACAGATGCCCCCATTTTCCCTGCCCTTTGCCCACCTACACCTGGTTCCCCCCCTCCATCACCACACTGTTGTCCATGTCCATGGGTCATGCATAAATGTTCTTTGACTAATCTCTTCACCTTCTTTCATCCAGTCGCCCTCCCCTCTCTGACAGCTGTTGGTCTGTTCCATGTGTCCATGCTGTTTCTAGTTTGTCAATTTATTTTATTCATTAGATTCTACATATAAGTGAGATCATGTTATTTGTCTTTCTCTGGCTTATTTCATTTAGCATAATCTCCAAAAATCATTTTGAAAGGCATTGCAGAGCTGTGGAAGCAGAGGACTAGATGAACCAAAGTTCTATAGAGGGACAATGCCTCTGAGGTAACCTGATAATCACAGACTACTTGGCCCTTGTAAGCGTTTCCTGTTTTCAGTGTGGGCCGGGGGGAAAATCACAGGAGTTTTAGGGGATCGCTGGTGGCAGATTAGAAACATGAGCAGCCTCACACACAGCTGGTTCTTTCACATGGGACATTGCTGAGTTTCAGGGCTGTGCAGGCGGCTAGGGAATTGGAGTCAAAGCTTCTACAAGGCAGAGTGAAATATCTGCAGTGTCTAAAGTGCTTATGAATGAAAAACCCACAAGGGAAGTGTAACTGCCTGAAATACATGGTCAGCCTCTTCCTCAGGCCATTGGTCAGAATTTGAAGCCACATGGGGCAGGAGGTCAGGGAGACTAACCCCACACAGTCCTCAGATTTAAAAGCCTAGGAGAGTCATACCCAGAATACAAAGGCTAAATAGAGGAAACATTGCAATCTAGCTCTGACCCAGCTCAGTCTGTGATTAGACTGAGGCAATTAGCCCCTCCAACTATCAGGGAGAAACTCTGTGGTAGAAGGTGACATAAGCTGGAGCCACTGTGCTTCTCTTAAACATAATGTCTGGAATACAATGTGCATTTCTTACATTACAAGTGAGTTGAAGTCATGACATACATTACTTTGAGAATTTCCTGTTTGTTTAAATGTCTTAATTTATTGTCTTAAAAGAACTCTGTATGCTGAGGAAATGAGAAACAGCCAATGTGATCTTTTAAAAACAATTTCTTTCTCTTATGAAAGATTATTAAAGACCTTCTAATAAAAAAATAAACATGTACCACAGCTGGTAAGGTCTTTTATGATCTGGCCTACTTTCCAACCTGGTTTCATATACTCTTCTCCTTACCCCCTTGCCCAGTTTTCCAGATGCTGGCTTTTCTTTTTTTAGGGGAAAAAAAACCGCTAAAGTCTGAATGATGACTTCTGCTCTGGCAGAATACTACTTAAATCTTGTGCCTCCTCCACTCCCCCCATGGAGTCTAAAAAGAGCCCCGTGCCCTTTAACAGTACTTTCAAAAAGCTAGCCTTTAAAATGTTGGAGCTAGAACACGTCTTAAAAATGTAAAAAAATAAATCTTAAATTTATAAAAGGAACAATCTATATACCCAACAACAGTCTAAACAAATCTATTTATTTATAACTTTGAAGATATTAAAAACAATGCTTTTGATAATTAAGACATCATGGTGGAATTATTTTAAAGAAAAAATATAAAAAATAATCAGTTATCAATTTTTATATATATCCTTCCAGGATATCTTCAACTGACACAAATATACACTAACAATATATATTTTATTTATTTGTGTTAAATATTTCATTTAGTTTTAGAGAGAGGACGGAAGAGAGAAAAAGTTAACATTGATGTGTGAGAGACACATCGACCATTGCCTCTAGCAGGTCCCTGACCCGAGACCTGGCCCACAACCGAGGCATGTGCCCTGACCAGGAACTGAACTGGCAACCCTTTTGTTTGCAGGCTGGTGCTCCATCTACTGAGCCACACCAGCCATGGCAGGCAGTATATATTTTCATAAAAGCGTGGTCATAATTCAGTATTTTGTAATTGTACTTAAAAGGCACAATATATTAAATATATCCCACATATCTATAAATATATAATTACACTTTTAAAGAAATTGTATTTTATTTCTAGAGAGACAAGGAGGGGGAATGAGAGGGAGAGAAAACATTAATGTAACAGAAAAAACAGCAACCGGTTGCCTCTTATGTACCCTGGACTAGAGACCAAACCGGTAACCTGGGCACGTGCCCTGATGGAATTGAACTGGCAATCTTTCAGCTGGTGGGACAACGCCCAACCAGGTGAGCCACACTGGTGTTAATGACTGGTTTTAACTACATTTTGATGACTGCATTCCATTCCATTTCATGATTAGCTATTATTGGGAATTTAGGAATTTTCCAGTTTCTCACTTGAGCGTGAAACTGAGATGACTGCTGTTACTTACACATGCATGTATTACGAATTTTTTTGTTTTGTTTTATTTTATAAAAGCTCAGAAAATAAATATTTTGGACACATATTGCTTACCTGTCAACCTGAAAAAGTTGTATTTACAATCCCATCAGTAGCCTAAAGGAGAATACTGCCCCCTCACCAATATCAGATCATTTTATCCCTTTGAATATAATACACAACATAGCAGCATATGAACACTGACCATACAAAGGAAACTGTATGAGCTTGTAACGAGCGAAAGGAAGAGAGGGAATGAGGAAGAGAATAATAAACATTACACTGCAGTCCTCTTGACAGTCTTAGTTTCTGTGTGCCTGGCATGGTGGAATATCTTTCTATGCCAAGTGTGACTCTAATGCTTAGGAAAAAGAAATTTTGATTCTGTGCAATTTTTGCCTTATTTTAAGTTAAGCTACCACAGAAATACTAAGTTAAAAAGCATCAAAAAATCTTAAATGTTTAAGTGAATTCCTACTATGGGCTAAGTACTAGGAATAAAACAGTGAACAATGTTGACAAAGTTCCCACCCTACCAAAGCTCCCATTTGTGAGGGGAAGATACATAATTAGACAACACTGTGAAAGTGTGAAGTTTTGTTAAAAGAATTATAGGATAATTCATCGTGAAGGATGGCTAGGTCAGGTTAAGGTCCAGAGTCATGAGACGTAGTAGCAAGCGATATGCCCTGAAAAGATAGGTAACAGTTTGAGCATGAAAAGTCCCGTGAAAAGATTTTATCATAAAGGAAGGGAAGGGGGGGGGGCGGGGCGGGGATTTCAAAGAATAACGTAAGCAGATTAGTACCTTAGATGGATCACCCTGGGAGCAGTGTTAAGAACACATGAGAGGAAAGCAAGAAATATAAACAATACTGGCCCCTGTAGTATTGCTTGTTACTAGGAAACTCCTGGAGGGGAAATGGATTAACTACAGTATGATATATCCATATAATCAAACACTAAGTGGCTAAGAATGAAACAGAGCTACATGTGCTGACAGATTATGTTTAAAAAGATAAGGAATGAAAGGTGGGACAATTTTAATAAAATTATATATTTGCATGTACATAGAATACAGTCCATGACCATTTTTATAAAATGATATACTTCTATGTACATAGAATAGTCTGAGAATGCACAGTCATCTACAATGTTAAAATTAAAAGGCAGTAGAATCTGAGGACTTTCCCTTCTATTGTGCATACATAGTACAGGTGGCTTTACATTTTTTTCATATGCATGTATTAGTTTCATAATTAAAAAACACCAGGAATAAAATAAATATAAAAATAAAATAAAAAGATAAAATAGTGAAAGGATATGCTGGAAGCTGCATAGAAAACATTATTGGAACAAAGTAAGATCCAAGTCAGAGAAACTGGTGATGCGGCTATTACAGCAACATCCAGTGTGTTGGGTGAGACTGAGCCTGAATCTGCAGCTGCCAGCCTGCCAGGATTTTGTAGGACAAAATTTGTACATAAATTCCAATCCCCAAGCAAGCAGAGCTCAACCCCCTTTTCCGAGTACCACTTAAATAATCTCCCAAGGACTATATTTGTACATCAGACATAAAATATTCAACTCTACATGCCTGTGGATCTGCGGTCTTTTATTTATTTATTTAAAGATTTTATTTATTTTCAGAGAGGGGAAGAGAAGGAGAAAGAGAGGGAATGAAACATTAATGTATGGTTGCCTCTTGTGCCCCCTACTGGGGACCTGGCCCGAAACCCAGGCATGTGCCCTGGTTGGGAATTGAACCCTGATGCTTTGGTTTGTGGGCCTATGCTCAATCCACTGAGCTGCACCAGCCAGGGCTGTGGTCTTTTATTTTTTAATAACATTACTGTATCTCATATACTGCTATGAAGAGAATCAACAAGCTTATTTTTCCCACCTAAAAAGATGTCCAGATATACCAGTACAGTGCTGGTACAACCATTTAAAGATGTCTTTGAGGAACCAGTATCTTTATTCTACTCCATCCATAAGCCATAGTTGTCATTCTCATAGGCGCAAGATGGTTCCTTCAGCTCTAGGAATGGAAAATTGAAAGTGAGAGGAATGGGCAATGCAAAAAGGCAAAGAGAAAAAACAGGTCTGTCACTAGTGATACCATCTATTCTGGATTAATCAGGAATGAAGGATATGGCTACACCTGGCTGTAAGGAGGCTGAGAAGTTGGGTAACTGGGCATACTGGTCCTATGAGCCAAAACAGGGTCATCAGGATGGAAGTATGACCTTGTTTAATTGGCTACAGTGGTATCTGCCACAGCAGGGCAGAAAGCAACTCTCAAGAAAATACTAATAAAATACTATAGTCCAGATATTCTAAACGTAATGCACTCAATTTACAAATCAATGAGAAGGTAACTGAAAACTTTACGTCACATGTTACAAAATCATAATTCTAAACAGCTACGGATCAAAAAGCCATAATAAATATCAGACAAGTAGAATTAAGAGAAAATAAAATAGCATACACCATATGTTACATAGGTAAAGGAGTTTTTAAAGGACTACATATGTAACCTTAAATGCTTATTTTAGAGAACAAAGACTGAAATAGTGAAACTGTAGTCCACCTTAAGACACTGAAAAAGGTGACTCCACATTCAAAACACTTACAGGGATTCTCTCCTAGTATGAATTTTCTTGTGTATGATAAGTGAAGAATTCTGACTGAAGGCTTTGCCACAGTGAATACATTCATAGGGTTTCTCTCCTGTGTGAGTTCTCACGTGTCTCCTAAGGGAAGAGGAAACACTGAAGGTTTTCCTGCATTCCTTACATTCATAGGGTTTTTCCCCAGTGTGAGTTCTCACATGCATTCTAAGGGATGAGAGACCACTAAAAACTTTCCCGCAGTCTTTGCACTCATAAAGATTTTCCCCAGTGTGTATTTTCTTGTGAACTGTAAGGTGAGAACTCGTGTTGAAGGCTTTTCCACAGTCACTGCATTTGTAGAATTTCACCCCAGTGTGTATTCTCTTGTGTACTATAAGGTAAGAACTTGTTCCAAAAGACTTCCCACAATGATTACACTCATAAGGTTTCTCTCCAGTGTGAGTTCTCACGTGGGCCTTAAGAGATGTTTTTTGACTGAAAGCTTTCCCGCACTGATGACACTCATAGGGTTTCTCACCAGTGTGAGTTCGTACGTGTCTCTTTAGGGTTGAGGAATCAGTGAAGACTTTTCCACATTCTTTACATTCATATTGCTTCTCCCCCATGTGACTTCTTTTGTGCAAAATAAGATTAGAAATCCTTTTGAAGGGTTTTCCACACTGACTACATTCATATTTCTCTCCAGTAGGAAACTGCTCCTTTTGCTTAAGGGGTGAATGATAACTAAAAGTTTTGTTTTTATTGTAGTCATAGGAATTTTCCACCATATCAAAATTATTTTGTACAGGAAGCATATTGCATTTGAAATGTGTTCCATATTTGGAGCACGTGTACTCTTTTTGTGGTGGTTGGGCTCTTTCAAGATGCCATCCACCATATTCTGGACTTTCATAGAACTTCTCACTCACAGAGTTCTTCTCATTATTGTTTAGGATTGATTTATGCTTCAAACACTCAATAGTTAAGTAACATTTATGGCAATGTTTGCTGATGGAAACTCTGTTTGAAAAAGCAAGTTTTGATATAAGTTTAGAGTTTTCTTCTAATTCATGGTAGTCATAGAATCTCTCCTGATATGCTGTTTTCTTTTGGGTAAATGTCATTTGCTTCAAATTACCCTCTGGGATCTTGTGCTGTTTTCTGGTCTTATGGTATTCCCAGTCTTGTATTGATGTGGAAGACCAACCATCCATTGTGAATCTTACCATTTTACCATTGGATGTTTTTTCCCCCAAAATATTCTGCTTTAGAGTTGAGTCTTTGGTTGTAATTTGAATCTCCCAATCTAGATAGGTGCTTTTGGGTATTCTCCTTTTCATAGTTTTTATCTCTTCTTGACTCAACTGGGAGATCACAGAAGGCTTGCATAATTGATACGCCACTGAGGTGAGATTTATGTGGTTTTCCAACATTACATCTCTGTACAAACTTCTCTGAGCGGAGTCTAGCATCATCCACTCCTCCTGCGTGAACTCCACAGCCACATCTTTAAACGTCACTGGTGCCTGTACCCAGGTTGCTGGAAATCCAGCCACCATCCTTTCTTCCTCAATATTTCTCACATAGAAACAGGCAGAGTCCTGCCCTGGCCAGAGTGGATCAGTTGGTTGAAACATCCTCTCATAACTGAAGGGTTGTGGGTTCAATACCTGGTCAGGACACATACCTGGGTTGTGGGTTTAACCTCTGATCCAGTGTGTGGCGAAGGCAACCAATAGACGTTCCTCTCAGACACTGATGTTTCTCTTTCTCCCTTTTCTTCCTCATGCTCTAGAAACAATAAAAAAAGGTCCCCATGTGAGGATAAAAAAAATTAAAGAAACAGGCAGAGTCCTGTGCAGTCAGAACTCATGTGGGGGTAGGTCAACAGAGAGATTAGGATTATTCCTTTTTTCTCTGATCCAGTCAAGGCAATGATGCATTTCACTAAGCATCTTCCCTGTAGGTAGAGAGGTTCAGTTAAAAGAAGAAACGTGGAAATAGTTACCCACTGGGGGCAAGGGGGAAAAAAAAGGTCCTCCCCTACTTCCCAGTAAGGTCTGACCAGCTTAAATCTTTACTGGGATTGTAATGACATGTAATCTAGTTATCCTTGGCCACCTTCCAAAACTGTCATCTTGGTTATTTATACTGGCTTCTCCTACAGACTACTTATCAGTCCGGGGTGGAAGAAGCATGCATTATTAAAAAGAAATCAAAACTGAATAGAACCAGTCAAAAAAAGACATGGGTATTTAATTAAATTTCATGCATACTTTGCTACTTTTTAAGCTGTTTTGTTAATGGAAAAATAATTTCCCTGCTTAAAACAACTATTTTAGGTAAATTTATATATTCTACATATAACTTGGTTTACCTGAATAACCTCACATATGATTAATAGGCCTGATGATATGCCTGCTACTTTACTTAGGAATTTTATTGGAGTTATTAAAGGTAGGTATGTGACTTTGAAACAAATGCTCATTGGATTATGTACCTTCATATAATCTCCCCAAAGTCCATATTTCCTCATGAGAAATTAGGCTATCTAAAACTTGAACGGCATCAACAAAGAGGCGTGAACTATGTTCCAAGCTTTGGGAGTGAGTGCTTAACAATATTAGATGGCACCTGAACAACAATAAAAAAATAAAAATAAAATAAAACAAATTTGACAAAGCCAAAAAAAATTAGATGGTATAGAACTTTCCTGAATAATTTTTATAAGAGCTTTAACATAAAAAAACAAAACAACACACTGTGACTACAAAAGATAAATGAATGCTTGGAGACTTGAAGGATCATAGCAAATCATTCAGTAATTTGTTATGCTGGTATCTATACAGGTTTTGCTTTTTTAAAAAAGATTTTATTTGTTGCCCTGGCTGGTATAGCTCAGTGGATTGAGTGCAGGCTGTGAACCAAGGGGTCGCCAGTTTGATTCCCTATCAGGGCACCTGCCTGGGTTGCGGGCCAGGTCCCCAGTAGGGGCCATGTGAGAGGCAACCACACATGGATGTTTCTCTCCCTCTCTTTCTCCCTCCCTCCCTTCTCTCAAAAAATAAATAAATAAAACTGAAAGCGAGAGGAATGGGGAACGCAAAAAGGCAAAGAGAAAAAACAGGTCTGTCACTAGTTGACACCATCTATTTTGGATTAATCAGGAATTTTAAGAGAGAGGGAAGAGAAGGAGTAAGAGAGGGAGAGAAACGTCCATATGTGGTTGCCTCTTGTACATGCCCCACTGGGGATCTGGCCTGCAACCCAGGCATGTGCCCTGACTGGGAATCGAACCTGCAACCCTTTGGTCCCCGGGCCTGCACTCAATCCATTGAGCCACACCAGCCAGGGCAGGTCTCACTGTTTGAAAATGAGATGATAACCTTCAAATGCAAGCCTCCTACCTCAGCATTATACTTCAATAGAGTTTGATTTTAATGGGCAAAATTATGGAATTGGCACTTTAATTTAGACAAGTAGGTTCTATGTCCCTAAACCAGAAACATATTTAACTATTACTTTGGTTTATATCCTATAGAAATAGATTTGTCTGAACTAGGATTATAATCCCGGAAAAAAAGTTTCCAGGAAACAAGAGATCCAACACAGAGATGAGGGAATGGATGAGAGTAAAGCTGCATGTTAAAGAATAACCTGTAAACCCTGGCTGGTGTGGCTCAGTGAACTGAGCGCGGGCCTGGGAACCAAAGTGTTGCAGGTTGGATTCCCAGTCAGGACACATGCCTAGGTTGCAGGCCAGGTCCCTATTGAGGGGTGCGCAAAAGGCAACCACACACTGATGTTTCTCTCCCTCTTTCTCCCTCCCTTCCCCTCTGTCTAAAAATAAAATCTTTTAAAAATTAAAAAAAAATGGCTGAAAAGCAGAGGTATTATTGTTACTATAAAGTGATAGTATAATGAACACTCTTGTACCCAGCACTCTATTAAACAGATCTGGAAATGACATTTTTAAGTATTTCAGAATTTATCTCTGAATGATAATAAACCTTCAAAAGTCATAACCAGAATATTATCACACCTATTAAATTAGCAATGATTCCTTAACATAAAAAAATGCAGGCAGTGTTACATTTTTTATCTCATGCTTTAAAAATTTTGTTTTTCTTGGATTCATAGTCCATCTAAGGTTCATTCAAATTTTTTTTTTGCGCATATAATTTTAAGTCCCTTTTAATTTAAGGTTTGCTTTAGAGAAATTACATTCTGTGATGCAACCCATTTACAGATTAAGGGATTAAAACCTTCAGGAAAAGCTTCTGGATAAAGAAACAAGGTCCCTAGGACCAGCCGGCTCCTCTAACTTCACTGACCTGAAAGTCAAACCTGCGCCGGCCGTTCCAAACCCAGCAGCTCCCGGCGCTGGAACGCCCCTACTCGTCCCGCGCGCCGCCTATTACCGCGTGCCCCACCCCTGGCCTTCACCTTCAGGCCACTGCAGCCCCCGTTTCCTCGGCTCCTTTCCGGCCACGGCCTTCCCTGCTCACAGCAAAACCTGGGAGGCTGCTCCCAGTCACCCCTCTCAGTCGTCGGGTCTCCTCAGGGCCTACCAGCTCCACCGCGCTCACGTGTCGATCAAACACCTGCCTCTCAGCGTTGGAACCAGCCGGCCTCCGGGAGGAGACAGAAGAGCCGCGCCACGCGGACTGCCGCGCCACGCGGACTGCTGCGCCCGGTAGCAACCTGGAGGAAGGCGGAGCTCGGAGGTCTCGCGGGGACCGAGACTACATTTCCCAGGAGCCCTCGCTCCGCCTTGCGGAGGGATTCTGGGCTTTGCGTCAAGGCCCTGCTTCTTGGTGGAGGGGCCAGCGCTGCGAGGGACGCGAAATGTGTGCAAGAAGCTCGGATGGTTCACGCGTGGACTGGTCGGCGTGGGCGTGAGGGGTCTGGGCGCTGAGTGCGCGGCGACGGGGACGTGCGGCGAGGCGCGGGGGTTGCCGAGGAGAGATCGCCTGGCTCTGCCGTCAGCCGGCTCTGCCGCGCCTTCCCCCGAGACCGTGCTCTCTTCGGAGAGCCGTTCCTGCCTCTGTCTTGACGGGATTGCCCCCTGTCGACCTTCCAGGGCTTCTCGCAGGTATGCGAATATACTGGGTGCGTGTCTACCTCGTAGTTGGACGTGTATGGACCCTTGTGCGGCTTCTGAGCCTCGTCGTGCTGGGGAGACGGTGATTTCCTCAGCGAACAGTTTTTCTTCTTAACGCGGATGTTTTACTCCTTTGCATGAGTGACTTCTTCCCCTGGACGGTACTTCTGGATTCTTTTCGTGGTGTTAATTGAAACGTTTGTCAGGAATAATGATGATACCCCTGCTGTGACCTTGAGCCCTGTAATCTCGGCGTTCTCTGGAATGCAGAACAAGATTCCTTCTACTGTTGCTTCCCCACGCCCCGACTGGGACTGGTTGGTTGAAATTTCGTGTACCGGCCTTTCTAGCGTCTGCTGAAAATGGTCACGCTCCTGTTTGTTAGAGTAGGAAATTTCTCTATAGTAAAAGTTACATTTCTAGGAGAAACCCAGCGTGGTCACACTGGTTTTTAAAAATACTACTGGATTCTACTCGAGGTATTGTAGAAGTTATGTGCTACCACCATTGATAACACAGGTCTACTTTTAATAAGTTTGGTAGCAGAAGAGGCTGGACAGATTTCTGTTTCTCAGTTTAGTCTAAAAATATTCATTAAAATATCAGTCTTATCAATGCTTGCAATGTTTAAATCAGGCAGGTTTGTGTGTTGCCGTAAAACATAAACGTCTGTAGCTCCTAGCTTCCTGTTCTTCAGTTTTGTTTTGTTTTGTTTTTTTACTCACATAGGTTAACTGGTGGTGTGTATGTGTTTAACCCAGTTTTATTTTTCAGAGACACCTCAAATTATTATAATTTTATCTCCCTTTAGTGATGGAGTTATTAAATAGACATGATATCTACCATTCAACATCTAATAGAGATGTCAAAGGAACATCTGGTGGGAATGTCAGGAGTCCATAGATTCCCACCCAGAGTACATGGAGAAGGTGAAGAATTTCAACTCTGTGTATACTTTAATAGCAGAATATATCGTTTAAAAAAAGGGAAGTGAAAGGGGAGACACGATATTATACAGAATGTTACCTAACATTAGGTTAGAGATGTCAACTGCAGTTACCATCTACCTGGGAAATAAATACTTTTAAAAAAAGAGAGAGACTTTATTTATTTACTTTTTAGAGAGGAAGGGAGGAAGGAAGAGTTGTGGAGAAACAGCTGTGTGAGAGATACGTTGATTGGTTGCCTCTCACACACCCCCAACTTTGGACCTGGCCAGCAACCCAGGCATTTGCCTTGACCAGGAATGGAACTGGAGACCTTTTGGTTTGCAGGCAGATGCTCAGTCCAGCGAGCCAGGACAGCCAGGGCAGGTACTTCTTTTCACGCCATCTCAACACTGCAGTAACCTTACTCTGTGACCTAAGTGTGACCTAACCTACTCCTCATCTGTTCCATTAAATTTTTCCTCTGTCTTACAAAGCCTCCTGGATGGTGAATTGCAGTCATTTCTGCCTTTTCTTGAAAATTTTTCACTTGTTCATTCATTCCTTCTCTCAACACAAATATGTTGAGTTCTTAGCATGTGCCAGTCACAGGGCACGGATTAGAGATACATATCCCAAGTTAAAGAGGAGGTCTGTTTATCAGTGCATCATATAAAAATTGTCTCAAAATTCTGGTTAGGACAGTACGTATTTACAAAGAATCAAGGACTACCTGGAAGAGAGATTACAAAATTATCCTTATTTACTAATTAACTGACTCCAACATGTTTGTGATGATCAGTTAACATCAAAGAGTTTGTAGTAAAGTGAGTGAAAAGGAAATATATAGGTTAACAGATTGCTTGGTGTCCTCATCAAGTTAACACGTACCTTTGTAAAAGAAAGTTTCTATTCACAATTGGAAGAAATGACATAGCGTTAATTTTTTAAAGGATTTTATTTATGTATTTATTTTTAGAGAGGTAGAGAGGCAAAGTAACATCCATGTGTTGTTGCCTCTCCTGCGCCCCCTACTGGGGACCTGGCCCGCAACCCAGGCAAGTGGCCTGACTGGGAATCAAACTGGCCACCCTTTGCAGCTGGCACTCAATCCACTGAGCCACACCAGACAGGGCTAATTTTAACTAGAAATACTTCTGAACTATGAGAAAACTTTAAAACCTTACTAAGAGATATAAAATAAAAATAAAGGATAAATAGGAATAAGGACAGTTCTATTTATAGGTTAAATTCAGTTGTCAAGAAAATATAACGGGGCCCTGGCTGATGTGGCTCAATTGGTTGGAGCATCCTCCTGTAAACTGAAAGGTCACGGGTTCCATCCCGATGTCTAGGTCGCTGGTTCTGTCCCTGGTTGGAGCACACAGGAGAGGCAACCAACCAGTGTTTCTCACATCGATGTCTTTCTCCCTTCCCTCCCTTCCTCCCCGCCTCTCTAAAATCAGTAAGCATGTCCTTGGGTGAGTATAAAAAAAGAAAATGGAAATGTAACTGGGATTTTTAAAAGAACCCCCACGCACTTTGCTCTTTTCTTTATATCTTCAGCTTCTTAAAATGTTTTGGAAGTGGCTCATTTCTTCATAATTTAGTGGGAAAATTTTATTTTTAAAGGAGAAATACTACTAGAAATGATGCGTTTTCTTCACATAATTCAGCCACTGAAAGATTAGTTTAAAAAACATTTTAGGTTTTAAATAAATGTTTATGTTAAGGAGAAAGAAGTTTCATGTTGTATCGGGTTGGCCAAAAAGTACTTAGTTGTCTTTAACTTCATCCGAAACAATTTTGTTAGATTGTATTGTGATAGCTGTTGTGTTAGTGTGCATTTAAAAGAACTTCCCAAAATTGGTGAGTTTTTGCGTAGCCATTTTAATATTGGAGATGGAAGAAGACACACATTTTTGGCTTATTATGCTTTATTATTCCAAGAAAGGTAAAAATGCAACTGAAACACAGAAAAAGATTTTTGCAGTGTGTGGAGAATGTGCTGTGACTGAGAAATGTGTCAGAAGTGGTTTGCGAAATTTCTTGGTACTATTGACATTTTGGCCAAGTAATTCTTTGCTGTGGCACTGCCTTAATGCATTGGAAGGTGTTTAGCATCAGTCCTGGCCTCTCCCCACTAGGAGCCAATAGTGGGAGATAGCTGAAATACTCAGAATATCCAAATCAATAAAGTTATTGGTGAAAAAGAAAAATGTGCCCTTTATTTTATGGAAAAAACTAAAGGAACTTTTTGGCCAACCCAATACGTGTCTGTGACTTAGAACCAACACCACATGCATCATTTTTGCCCCTCTCCGCACAACACCTCTCTGCTGTCTCATCCTCGCTTTTTCTGTTCAACATTTTATTATGAAAAATTTTGGACATACAGTTAAATTAAAAGAACTTTACAGTAAACACTTACAAGGACTTCTCCTAGACTACCATTAATGTTGTAATGTACTTATATTAGTGTATATTTATCTGTCCCTTTCTTAATCAGTCTATCTTTTTTCCTGATGTATTTCAAAGAAAACTGCAGACATCAGTGTACTTTCCCTAGATACTTCAGAATGCATGTACAGTATTAACAAGAATTCCATATTTGTTTAGCTTTTTCTTTTGATGTAAAATTCATGTAAAATGAGTTGTAGAAAATGCAAGTGTACATTTGACGAGTTTTCATAGATGCACCATTTTTCCTTTTGTATTTCTACATGTGTCTTTGCCATCTCTGCTGGCCCCAGAGTCCTAACTGTGTGACTGCTGGGTCCTTTGCTGATCATTTCTTGCCCTTTGCAGATGCCAAATATTTGTGAACTTACTCAGAGTATAAACAGATCCTGTTCTCTTTTATTAAGGAGCATGTACTCCATATACCTGAGTGAAGCATTGTCAATGACTAGGCCTTGCCTCTGGGTTTTGGCCCGCAAGTATTGGGTCTTCAAACAGAGACCTGAAGGCAGGCACCTTGGGAAAAAGACGTATTTTCATTGTGGGTGCTCATTGAGTATTTGACAGATGCCAGAGTGAACGTACAGGAAGGGCAAAGCACTATGCTAGCCTCTTCTGGGATTTAAAATGAGATTATCCCAATTTTCATATGGGAGGCAGATAAGTAAATAGTGGTGGCCTGAGGGAGAGTGTTGAATTGCTGGAAGCACCGAAAGCTGTCCATGCTGACTGCAATTTTCAACCTGTGTGCCATAAGAATTTTTAAAACATGTTGTACCTGACTATTGAGTCAGGGGCACTGACTTCTTTTCCCTTAGATAGTCAACTAAAAAAATGACAACAACCCTGACTGTTGTGGCTCACTGGGTTGGACATTGTTGTGCAAAGTGAAAGGTTGCTGGTTTGATTCCCCGTCAGTGCATGTGCCTGGGTTGTGGGCCAGGTCCCTGGTTGGGGGTCTGGAAGAGGCAGCCAATTGATGTTTCTCTCCCTCTCCTTCTCTCTCCTTTCCCTTCTCTCTAAAAATAAATAAATAAAATCTTTAAAAAATAACCAGTAAGGACGAGGACCTGTGCCTGGTATCAGAGACCTCACTCCCTGTGGATACAACCCCTTGATCAGTGAACTCTGGCACTCTCTGTACCTTTTAAGCATGTGTTGCTTCTTGTATTAGGGACTGTGGAAATAGAGAGGAAGAAACACTAGCCTTTCCAGCGAAATTAGGGAATGACACAGAAAGGGAGGCATTCAATCTTGCAGGATAAATAGAGTTTTTGCCAAGAGGCAAGAAAGGGGACAACATCCCTGGTATAAGAATAGCATGTAAAGATGTTGAGGCAGTTCACGTATGTTACCATGGTGATAGGGAGACGTGTGGTAGTTTGATGGAACATTTAGGGCGAATGAGGTAGAGAAGGGTCCAACCACAAAGGATCTTGCTGAGGACTCAGTCAATTTTCCTGTCAGTTCTGGGAGACCAACAAAGAATTTTAATCAAGGAGTGAAACTTGTGTTTTACAGAGATGATGCTGATATACACACTCAAGGGAGTGGGAGAGATGGAAGGCAGAGAAGCCAAGTACCATGTCTAAGTCAAGAATTCTGAGGGCTTGATCCAAGGCCATGGCAGTGGAATGTAGTGTTGTTGCGGAAAAACGAACTCTTACACGATCTGGGGTGATGGAGTAAGCCTTTATTAACACGCGTGGGCCCAGAGGAGAC
>PVKM010015294.1:0-28063 GCA_004027735.1 Carollia perspicillata | reverse complement strand
CCAGTCACTCAGCTCTAAAACAAAAGTGTGAGCATATCAGTTGTGTAACTTATTCATGATCTTCAATATAGTAATTCATGAACCTCAAGGAAAATGGTAAAAACTCTTCTGAAGCCTATTACTTTCCAATTCTATTTAATAGCAGGATCAAAAGCTGCCTCTGCTCCCATTGTGAGGGGCCTGCATGGTAAGAGAATGGATACTCAGAAAGGCTTTCACCACCAAACCAGGGAACAAAGCTTCCATGTGAGTAGGAGTTCAGGATCTGTTCTGTGATTTCTGTTGCTAGGCAACCGCTTCCTTTGTCTGCTCTGTTCAGAACAGTTGCTTTATTTATACTTGCTTTAAATGATGCAGATCATAATGTGAAATCATAAAAGAAAATAGAAAAAATATATTAAAGTTGTTTCATGGAATCTTAATTCTGTGTGAAAACTAATGAATGTTGATGCAAATAGAGTTCCCACAAAAAACCCGAAGAACTAAAACCCACCAGTCCCATCTACCTAATACTTTTTGAATAGACTACATAATAACTTAGAGTTAACTTCTGCTATCATCTATGACAAAGCAAAATAAAACCAAGTATCTAAACAACAATTAATAAAAAATATATCTTGAGGGCAATTTGCAGAAAAATATAACTTTGTTCTGCATGAGATGTTGAGATAATTTGTGGGAGATTAAAATGTGTTAAAAATAAATAAAAATGTGTTAAAGAAGGGAAAGTAAGAAGGTGAAGAAATACAGGAAAAGAAATATATATTCATAAACCTTCCAAAATTTGAGAAACCTGGAAACGTGTTATATAATAAATTTTCCTATAACTATGAACTTCACTAAGTATAGGAATTAAACTGAATTTAATCTTCTTGGGTGACAAAAATCTCACCTTTAATCTATCATCCAACATTTTTAAATGACTCTGAATTTATTATTTTCAAGGGGATTATTAAACGAAGTAAAAACAATGGCTTTCCTTGGACATTGTTGTCATTTAAATTTTGCCAATACCTAACATTCATTGATTTTCTCATTAGTTGGTTCTTCAATTTTTCTTCACCTATTAATAACAATAAACCATCAAGTACCCAGAAGGTCCAGATATTTTAGCCTTTACAGATCTTAAGGCAATTGATCTTCGAATGATTTTCAAATTGCCCTATGAAGAAAGTACTGTTGTTATTATTATCCCCATTGTATAGATGGGGAAATGAAGCACAGAAGTGTAAAATATTTTTCCCAGAGGCATCCAACTCCTAGGGGGCAGAACAGGGACTAAAACCCTCATTCTCCCATGTGGATCCCACCTGCTGAGCTACTAACTTATTAACTGTGAACTTTTCCCCCTGCGATACAATTTTGCTATTGACTATTTGCTTTTTAAATATACTACTTGATTTGAGTTTTCATAAAACAATTTAAAAAATTTAAATAAATATTTTCTGCTTCCAGCTATTTTTATTCTTAAGTTTATACTGTGGGCTATAAAACAGTTGAATTGCTGCATTCTAGTTACAATTAGCCCCATCTAACATGCCACACTTGTGTCATTAATTTTTACGTCCTTCCCACTGTTGACTGTAATATTAAAGTCTCATATTGTTGATGTAGACTAGCTTGTTTGCATACTTATGAATGTCTTCAGGCCTTTGGCTCCTACATTATGTAGAAAAGTGTTAAATAAATAGTAATAATTAAGGATCAAACACAAGCACTGACTACATGTGAAGCCTGGCTATTGATATTGTGGTAATGAAATGTTGGCTTTTACTAACATAAACTGAGGTCTCAGAGTGATTTTTTAAATGCCCCCATAATTACAAAACCTTTATTTTTTTTCTGGCTGATTATTACTTATAGGAAAATAATTTGACAATTTTTTGAGGCAATAATAATCTGGTGTCTTAAAAGTATTTGTTAAGCTTATGTCTAAATGAATCTTGAGTCCTGGCTTGTGTGGCTCAGTTGGTAGAAGTGTCCTCCTACAACCAAAAGGTTGCAGGTTAAATTCCGTGTTGGGGCACATACCTAGGCTGTGGTCTAATCCCAGGTCCCAGAGGTATGATCCCTGGTCCAGGTTCATACAGGAGGCAACCAATCAATGTTTCTCTCACACATAAATGTTTCTCTCTCTCTCCCTTCCTCTCTCCTTTCCTTTCTCTCTAAAAGCAATAAAAAAATGTCCTCAGGTGAGGACAAAAAAATAAAATTAAATTAATCTTGAATTTGAATAGATAATATCTTATGCAGCGGCATTACTGAAAGCAGAAATAAGAGAGGGAAGTGCGAGAGTTTTGATGCATTAGGGTGTGTTGTTTTAAAGCCAACCTTCAACAGAGGTCCAATTAACTTTATTCCATTAGCAATTGTCTCCTGATGAAATATTTAACTCCAGGTCAATACTTCTCAAACCTTGGGTTCCAGACAAATAGAGAAGAGAGTCTCAAGAGTACATTGTTACTACGTACTTCTTCATTGAATAGAGATAGAATAGCAGGACAAAGCAGACCAAGAACTAGTGACCATGATGAGGGGGCATTACATTTCCTTAAGACCTGCAATTTTTACATGATTCCATCCAAAGGTACTTTGACCAAATAAATGTCATTTCAATTCATTTACAAAATTATAATTTTTAGACAATAAACTCTTTTCTCTATTAATAATATACCCCAAATAAAAGTATTTGTTATTGGAGTATTATCATTATTAAAGTTATAAGAAAATTATTATTGTTCTTTAAGACAGACCTTTAAAGTAATGCACTAAGACAATAGACTGTGCTATATATAAGGTCATCTCGGTGGTTTTCATAGTTTTTAAAATAATAATACTTAGAGATATTACTGAATTTTCATCTATTTATACATTTTTGAATAAAATCATTTTTAAAATACATAGATAAAACAGATAAAAAGTAAATTAAATAAAATGTTGGGTCTGTAATGAGAAGACCCTGTGTGAACATGTGTAGAACTAAAATATGAGCTAACAACTTCAACAATAAAGATTTTTTTAGTTCACTATGATACAGAGAATACTTAGGGCTCAATCAAAGAACAGAGAAATGTTGTACAAAGCCTATCCTCGGATGTTACGAAGTCTCAATATCCACTTTAAAAGGAGGGGCATAGGCAAATCAGAGGGCTTGTGAGAGAAGAGAAACGAGATTTTAAATTTCCCATTTTTTGTAAATACTTTGAAGTTTTTATTCTTGTTACTTTATAAATTATATTCGAGTACAAGTTTCTCTCCATAACATCCCATCATAAAATTGAATGTGTGACACGGGTCTCAGAAGAGTTCGGATCAAGCTGGGTACTGAATGATAGCGCTGCTTCTTCGAAAAAAGACCTTTGCCCTTGTCTTCTGCAGTCAGCCTGCTGAACACGAACTGGCGGGGTGTCATTTCTTACAGCAAGATGGAAAAGTTCTTTTTGTATTTAAATAAATAATAACCACAACAAAGAGATACACATATAATACTCACTTTTATACCAAGCCCTACTCTAAGAACTTTGATATATGGGGTCCCAGGAAAGGAAAGCCTGCTTGAATGTGGTTGGTAGGGTAATAATATGGATGTAATAATTTACAGCTTTAATTTGAACATTTCACCTAAAATGTCATATTCTGTGCTTGAGTGTGATACTGTTAAGCTGCAGAATCACACGCTTATGATTTTGTAATAAAATATTTTGTGATAAAAGAGGCATTATTTGTGCCAGACTCTGTATATTGATTAAATTCATACAGTAACTCACAAAATAGATACTACTCTATTCCCATTTTAGAGATGAGGCACAGAGCAGATAAATGATAAGTTCAAGTTCATAGAGCTACTAATGTAGGGGAACTCGGATTAGAACCCACACAATCTGCATTAAGAATGTCAGTGTTTATATTGACCTATACTGATTAATTTTGATTTCATATTGCTTTTCTTTTCAAAGAATTAATGATAATGACTTTCTCTGAAATATTTAATTTAAATATAATTTTCTCTATGCCAGGTACTTGCCAAATTTTTCTTAGACATTTAAAATAGAACCAAATGTGGTAGAGGAGACCCATATTCTCTAAGTATAACCTAGTATCACAAATTCCACTAAGATGGTGGACTGCCACCTCTGCTCAAAAGATAGGTCCACTCCAAATGAATAAACTGTGTCTCTGTATTATCATACATCTTCTTGTTAAATGTCAAATTATCTTCAATTTTTAAAGCCAATTTTAGGTAAATAACAGCTGAAGTTTAAATTACAATTTCAGCAAAAAAGTACAAGATTACGATAAAGATAGTTCAGCAAAACAAACTATACAATACTTCTCAACCACATGCCCATTACAATGTGTGTGATTGCACATTTGAGCACTGAACACTTACCGTGAAATGTGGCACTTCTTCACATTTGTCAGACTATAATCACTGAAGATCTATAGGCAATATCTTAGTTTGCATCTTTGTTTTATATTAAGTTTTTGGTATTTTTCACTTGATTTATACATATTTTCCTTTTTTCCCTTAGTACAAAGCTATAATGAGAGCTCAGAGTACAGTGAGCAGCTGTGATGGAATAGCTCAAGCTTTTTCGAACTCTGATTAATATAAGATTCCAGGATGGGGAATTAAAGTAATTTAGTTTTAGACTACAAGAAATCATATCCTAGGTAATTAAAAACACACACTATACAATACTACATCCTGTCTATACTTCAGGAAAAAAAAACAAAAAATGTCCAATAGATTATGAATCTACTATTGGTTAGTTAAAATTACCAATAGATAAAGAGCAGGCTGACAGTGATGGCTGTGGGGTGGGGAGCTGGGGTGGAGAAGTCAAGCAAAAAAGGAAAGGACTCAAGGATGTAGGACAATAGTGTGGTGGTTACAGGAGGTGGGATGGGGAGTGGGTAGAGATGGAAGAGGGTGTAAGGGGGAAAATAGTAATAGAAAAATACAATAAAAACTAAAACAAAAAGTAGGTGCCCACAGAAAAATAATTACCAAAGAATTGGACTGTTATACTCAAGAACCTTCAAGGCTAAACAACTAAATACCGAGTCGAGCAAAGATGCATTGCCTCATTATATTTGGAGCCATCAAAGGGCACAGGATGCCATAACATTCATCATCATTAAAAACCATTTTAAGTGCTAGATAATTAATAACATTATACCCATGATGAAATAAAACATCTGTCTAATTCTGGTAAAGGGCATTCAAATACATATACGTATTCAAACTGGTAGTGTTTATTGGCCGATAATGGGGCTGTACAAATGGGAAAAATGTCCCTTGTGACAGATAATAAATTCATATTAGTTGAAGTATAAGAAAAAATCTCATGCTGGTGAGAATGATTACATTAGAATTATTGGGCTGACTAATGAAATGGGAGATTTCTGTCCACTTTGGTCAAGTCACATTTTTCCTTTAATTATGACTTTTTCCCCTAACTGTAAAAATTAGAGTATCTATGGGTTTGTTTTAAAATATCTCTCAGTTTGCTCTAGGCCAAGTCTGAGAATTTTATGCTAGTTTAAGTGTGTACCAAAAATTTTTTATAAAAACAAAAAGTTAAAGCTCAATTCATAAAAACCTCTTTTTAAAATATGCTTTGATGGAAACAAAGATTTGTTTTTGTCCACAGGCCAACAAATTAGACATAATTATATGGAGATCTTAGCGATAGCCAGATTCACATTTGGAACACAACTAACTATTCTTCTGTTGTACCCCTTGGTTATAAGCTCTGTGCCTGCAGGATTTTAAAAACTCAGTGATTAAATGATTGTGGATTAAAACCAAAGACATTTGGCACACAGAGAAGGTTTAGTGCATTGCAGGGGGTACCATTGGCACGAACAGCAGGGGTAAGCTTTATTAAAGTAGTTTTGGCACCCTTTGTCTATAAAACTCAAGCTGTTCTTAAACATTAGTCTTAATGTAGGTTGCCTCCAAGAAATAGAATGCTTCGCAAATTTTCACAATGCAAGTTCTTGCCCTGGGCATGGCAATACTTTTCATTTGTTTGTTTGTTTGTTCATTTGTTTTTTTTAAGGAACAGAAAAAAAAATCCCATATTTGTTTTAAGTATTCTGATAGTCTTTCTCTCTACCTCTTTATTTTTTCTCATTAACATATGCTCCTATACTTAAATGGACATAATCAAATTGTATAGTTAAATTATGTGATTGTATTACATGTTTTTGTCCTGTAGCATATGCTGTGTGCAAGCTCCATATAATTTTTCAATTTTAGTTTACATTTGATACTTTACATTTGATAACCCCATTTTGCCACAATCAAGCCTGCTTTTAGGAGATGCTTAAAAAGTTGGAGGATAGCACCAGATGATACATCTAGTCAATTCATGGCTGGACCCAAGTGATTCTTGGTAACCTTTTAGATTGGTAGGGTTCTTGTCTGATTATCTTATGTGTTCATCAGACTGAAATTATCTACAACTTCTAGCTTTTGCATTCTATAGCTTACAGATTCTGGCCATGATTTTGAATGTCACTTAATGTGTTATGTGATGAGGTAAGAAAATATATGATCAGAGAGAAGATTGTGACAAATTCACCTTTTTATCTCTCTTTATGCTACGTTCATGGAGCATAATGGGAGGGCGTTTCTGATTTGTTCTGTGGATTCCTTCTGAAAAGCATTCCATAGTTAAAGATTGATTTTTGAATTTGCAATAGAGAGTGTAAAACAAAAGGATTTGAATAATGTCATAACATAAGGCACTTAGATAAAATTTTACAATCACATATGTTTTTAACTTTACAAAACATGAAAAATTTACATCTTTTCCCAGCCTAACCCCATACATCAAAAGAAGATGGCACTCTGCAGAGCACGTGGAAATCCATTGCTATGAACCAGTGGGATTTAGAAACAGTCTGTCAGCCTATGAGCTGGAAAAAAAAAAAAAAAACGCTGGCAGTTTAACAGAAATGAGATGCCATGGACAACACTGGCCTGGGGTTACTAGATCCTGCCCACAGTTTTCCTAGTTCCATGGCTCAAAATATTTTAATCTGTGTGCTGATCAAATAAAAATGTTCTTCTACCATTTTCTTTATCCCTTAACATGTCCTAGTGCTGAACCATATTCTGATTTTTCATCTTCATTAAAACATCCCTCTAATCCACATGGACTTAAATGTGGTTCCACATAATGTACATCGTTCTCCCTTTGCTCACCCCTGAATTGTCACCTATCAAAGTGGACTTTCCAAATGCCTGAAGCCAGCCTGTTCGGAGTTTTTGTTTTAGTTTATGCTACCTTTTTTAAATCTTAATGTTCTTCCAGAACAGAAAAGATCACCTGTTTCTCTTCTTCTTTTTACTTATTGTTTCATCGAATCACCACTACCCTATGGTAATTACCCCGAGGATTACAGTACCTCCTGTGACTGGCACTTTGCCTACCTACTGTGAGAAAGGCAATTGTGGAATTGAATTGTGGCTATTCTCGCCCCCTCTCCGGGAGGTTAGAAAAGGATAGTGATCTTTTACATTTATGCTATGTCATCAATAAGAAAGTAAGAAGCCTCTACTTGTCAGTTATATCTGAAGAATTAAAATAGTATGAGTCTTTAATTATTTGTGTCCTTAAGCGATACAAAATAGGAAACTAACAATAATTGGAAACACAAGACTACTCTTACATGTAAGTTTTAAAATGAGAATGAACCCCCTACCTTGGGAATATAAATCAATGGTGATCAGGTAAGAAGAAGTAAATGGAAGATATAATGCATGATTATTAATTAACCATATGATGTTTCATACACCATCACAGGACTTATTGTGGGACATATCCAACCCCTTCATATGATACCTCAAGGTTTGACCCAACTTCCTTAACTTTTCCTAGAAAAGTGGCCTTAAAAATATATCCAGTGCCATCAGGACATGATTTTTAAAATGTAGATGTTGAATCCATCACTGCCATATTCATTTAAAGAGAAGGCTAGACCACAGAGACCACTGAGCAGACATACAATTTTCATGAATTCCCTTTGAAGATGACAGACTGCACAAATGCATTATCCTCCTTTCAGCCACAAAATAAAAGTCTAATTACACAAAAGAAATGAATCTGTGATAGCAAAGAGAATGTAAAAAATAGTGGTTACAATAGAACAAGATTTTTATAACTTCAAGAAGATATCAACAGGAGGCTGGTCATGAATGCGAAAGGGGTGGTGTCAGGTAACTGTGGGAAGACAGGAGAGGATCAAGGCTCTAAACCAGCTGCTACATGGGGTTTGAGGTGAGAGACGGGGGATGGAGAACAGTGAAGGTCTGTCTGGGGGTTAGCTGCAGTAGTCAGGAACAGTATCATTAACCACAATGAAATTGAACTTGAGCATGCTAGGATAAACAATATTTGCCTTAAAATAATGATAAAATTGCTCTCAAATTTTAAAAGTACAGGCAAAGATTTAGGTATGATTGAGGATGCAATATAATGTTATTTACCTTGGTAGTGTAAAATTATAATACACAGAGATAGGGTATGAGAAAGGGAAGAAAAGAGAAGTTTACAGGCACTATTATTTGCCTGCCTAAAACCGGGTAGTCAATAAGTACTGTAAAACATGGCTGAAACAAGAAATAAAAATGTAATTATAATAGTTAAAGTTATATAAGTCACCAGTATCAATAAAATAATAATATTACTACCAAACATTGAGAAAGCGAAAGGACAAGAAGGGAGAAGATCAAATCAGCTAAATACTTAGTTTTTAAAGATATAGTGAATATATTTACAGTCAGGCAGAGTTCCCTTCCCCAGCAGAGGACAGACTTATAGGGAGGGAAGGATAAACCCAGTCCCCACCTCTGCAAGATTACAAGTGTCGTATCTAATGGAGGAAGTTCTGCAAAATAAGCAGGACAGGCTCAAGACCCCACTACAGGCTGTGTGTCCACAGGAGAGCCATAGAAATGCCAAAAGGGCCTATTTTGTATCTTTCTCAGGAGACAAAATACCCTGGTTCCTAGGGCTGTATTCCACTGAGGCCAGCAAGGCAGGAAGAGCAGAAATTGGTGCAGCAATGGAGAATCAGGGCCCTGCCTGGCCTCAGCTAGCACATAAAGCTGCCATTAGCACCAAGTAGGAAAGAGCTGACCCTCTTACATAGATTGGCCCCTCCCCTACAACGGAGCGCTAGCTAGTTCCTCCATACGTTATTGGAAATAGGCTGGGACAGACCAAGGCGGGTGGTGCAGGGGCAGGGGGAACACACCCAAAACTTTCCAGTGAAGACCGAATAGTGTTTCCCAGGAAAGATCTAGGGGTATCACCTCCTGATCACAATAGAAGGCCCCTCTAGAGGCAGGTAAAGAGCAACAAGAAAAATAAAGTACCTAGGAATAAATTTAACCATGGATATAAAAGACCTGTACTCAGAAAACTGTAGACAACTGAAGAAAGAAATCATGGAAGATACAAATAAATGGAAGCATATACTGTGTTCATGGACTGGAAGAATTTACATCATTAAAATGTCCATACTACCCAAATCAGTCTATAGATTCAATGCAATTCCTATTAAAATTCCAATGGTATATTTCACAAATATAGAGCAAATATTCCAAAACAGTTACGTGGAACTAAAAAACCCTGAATAGCCTCAGCAATCCTGAAAAGAGAATGAAACTGGAGTGATCACAGTACCTGATATGAAACTATACTACAAGGCCAATGTAATCAAGACAGTCTGGTACTGGAATAAGAATAGACACATGGATCTATGGAACATAATAGAGAGTCCAGAAGTAAATCCAGGTCTCTAGGGTTAATTAATATCTGCCAAAGGGGTTACGAACATGTAATGTAAGAAAAACAACCTTCAAAAAATGGTGTTGGCAGAAATGGACTGGTACATGTAAAACAAATGAAACTAAACTACCATCTCACACCATACACCAGAATAAACTCAAAATGGGTAAAGGACTTAAATATAAGCTGTGATACCATAAAAGTCTTAGTGGGAAACATAGGCAGTAAAATTGCAGACATCCCATGTAGCAATATTTGTGCTGATATGTCTCCTAAGGCAAGGGAAATAAAGGAAAAAAAAAAACAAATGGGACTACCTCAAATTTAAAGCTTCTGCACAGTTAAAGAAATTGTCAGCAAAATGAAAAGGGAACTAACCATATGGGAGAACATATATGCCAATGATACATTGGACAAGGGTTTAATTGTAAAAATGTCTAAAGAATTCATATGATGCAACACCAGGAAAACAAAAAAATCCAATTAAAAATGGGCAAAGGACCTGAATAGACACTTCTCCAAGAAGGACATACAGATGGCCCATAGGCAGATGAAAAAATGCTCTACATCACTAGCCATCAGAGAGATGCCAATTAAAACCGAAATTCTCACCTCACATCGGTGAGAATAGCCATCATAAACAAATCAACGAACAATGAGTGCTGGCAAGGTTGTGGAGAAAAGGAAACCCTAGTGCACTATTGGTGGGAATGCAGACTGGTGTGGCCACTGTGGAAAACAGTTTGGGATTTCCTCAAAAACTAAAAATAGAGGTCCTTTATAACCTAACAATTGTACTTTTGGAAATACACCCTAAGAATCCCAAAACACCAATTCAAAAGAACTTTTGCACTCCTATGTTCATAGCAGTGCTATTTATAATAGCCAAGTGCTGGAAATAGTTCAAGTGCCCATCAGTGGATGAGTGGATTAAAATTCTGTGATATATTTACACAATTGAATATTACACCGTAGAAAGAAAGAAGGAAGTCCAATCTTTTGCAACAGCATAGATGGAACTGGAGACAATTATGTTAAGTGAAATAAGCTAGTTGACAAAAGAAAAATACCATATGACCTCACTCAAAACTGAAATCTAATGAACAAAATAAACTAATAAAAAAAATAGAACCAGAGACATGGAAAAATGGAACAGACTGATGCTCTACGAGCAGAGGAGGAAGGGAGAATGGTGAAAAGAAGGAGAAGGGACCAGTCAAAGAACACATATGAATTACTCATGGACATGAACAATGGAGAGCAGATTGACTGGGAGAAAGTGTTAGGCTGAGTGGAGGGGATCAAAAGAGAAAAAGATATTGGGACAACTGTAATAGAATAAATAATAAAAATAAAAATAAATACAATTTTTACAATAGATAAATATCTGAAGTTGATGAATTAAGAAATTGATGTAATAATGGTATCTATAATTATGGAAGAAATTAATGGGAAAAATGAAAACGAAACAAGTATTTGAATGTTGCATCAGATAGGAATGTTAAAGTTGGGAAGAGCAATTTGAAAATATGATTTTAACAATAAACTCTTCTATAGCATCATTTTTATTTTTAGTACTTACTACATTTTTTATGACAGGCTAACATAATCAGATTTATTTAACTCCTAAATTTAGATATAATGTCTCTTATACAATGAGAGCTCAGTAAAATTTTTGTCATTAATATTTTCATTCTCTTCATTAACATTATTTTTATTTCCTTGGGTAATGGAATGGCTTGTATGGAGGAAGATAATAAATCATATATCATGTGGTTTTATATCTTCATTGTTCTAATGAGCAAACTGGAACTCACTACAAGAAAGTAAATTCCAGAAATTGGCGATCTAAGTCCAGAGAAGTCATATTCCCACTATCCTTTAAAACATAAAAAGAATCTAAACAGCCTGTATTTGGACTTCTCTCACTATCATTAACAGCGTCACAGATTTGGGGTTGCTCCAGGCAGAGGTATGAGCTGGAAGCTGGTATTAACACAGTGGTTGTAAAGAGTCATTGCATCTCTATTAATGTCTAATCCCTTAAGTATGATAAGGGTTCAATCCATTCTGATTCATTTCATGTAATTATTATGCAACCTACTCACAGGAAATGATGTTTTTCATATGGCTCCACGTTTTAACTTGAAATGTTTATTACCATTTATTAAAAAAGAAATTCTGTTTTTAATACATTTTTCTATTTAAGTGTAGGAGGTTTTGATTAGAGATGACATTAATTATAAGTACAGTTAATTTAACAGATGGATGATAGTGAGATTCATTGACTCACCAGCTGAGAGAAAAATACAGACTTAGAGGTGAATGACTATTCACAGGTCACTTATAAGCTGTTATTCAATATTTAAATAATCATATTTAGAATAATATCTTTATCAGGTAGAATATATGTATGAAAAATGTGAGTTATACTTATACCAAATGACATCATTTCAGTGATGCTAAAATAATATGTCTGTATAAGGACAGTGCTTCTGTGTTCATGAATGGGTCAAAGATCAAGGCAACAATTATTTCCAGAGCATCCTCCTTTAAGCTCTATTAATGTTGGAATTTAGCACAGTAAATTAATGTTTTTTAAAGCATAGTGAATGGCTGCATAAATTTATTTAAACATTCTATAAATATATAATATATAATAAAGTAAAATCCTTAAATTCTTAATATTTTTAAAAGTCATATTTAATGATTTAAATAATTTTTAAGGAAGTTAAAGCCTTGAGAAAGATAAAACATTCATTTAGGAAAAATGTGTGATTCTGCATATATGCTGAAAGATTAATGGATTGATGAATATACTAAGATATCAATACTCCCTCCTAGCATATTTGAAAGATAAAGAACATACCTATTGCATTACTTTCATTCTCTAACACAGAAGGGTCTCCTCTGGAAGGGACCATAGTGAGCATATTTCAAAACCTTTTATTAAATTTGCTTTGATGACTCTATCATTTTTCAGATATGTCAAAAAAACTTTGTTTTATGGAATGCCTTTATATTTAATTAGTCAGCTCAAATAAGATATTTGAACATGAACATTAACAAACATATTCTTGAGAGTTATTCCTCCATAAAGATTTTTTTAAATTTTGTCTCTACATGCTGATGATTTAAGCACACACAAAACACACATTTTGCACTGCCTTGATAACCACTTTCGAAAGAGGCACTACAAATCAAGTGTAATGCCTGCATCTCAGTTTAGGGTGGATTTAAGGGCAGACTGCACCATTTTATTTGTCCCTGACTGCTGAAAAAAGGATTTAGAGAGAGTTAACTCCTAAGTTTTATATTCAGATCAAGTGAAATTTGAATGTTTTTCACAGTGCTCCTAAGAATATATAGTTTTTGATTCAATTAGAATGTCTTGGGTATGATACCAAAAACACAGATGACAAAAGAAAAAACTAGCTAAGTTGGATTTCATCAAAGTGAAAACTCTTTTTCATTAAAGGATACTATCAATAAGGTAAAAAGGCAATCAATGAAATGTGAGAATATATTTGCAAATCATATATGTTATAAGTGATTAATATCAAGAACATATTAAAAACAGCTTCAGCTTGACAAATGACCTGATGTAAAAATGTGAAAAGAGCTTGAGTAGACATGGTTTCAAAGAAGACATAAAAATGGTTATCCCCTACATGAAAAGGTGCTAACATCTCTAATCATTACCAAAATGCAAATCAAAGCCACAATTAGATAACACACAATGACTGACGCCCACAAGAATGCCTAGCACAAAAAAATTAAAAAATAAACAGAAATGAACAAGTGTTGGTGAAGCTGTGGAAAAATTGAAACCATGTGCTTTGCTGGTGGGAATGAAAAATAGTGCAGAAAGTGTGGAAAACAATATGGCTCCTCCAAAAATTAAACAGAATTACTGTATGGTACAGCAATTCTACTTCTGGGTATATACTTTAAATAATGAAAAACAGAAATTGAATACATATCTGTAAACCAATATTCATAGAAGTGTGAAGCATAGATAAACCAAGTGTGGTATTTACATACAGCAGAATATTGTTCAACCTTGAAAAATGGAAGGAAACTCTGATATATGTTATGACATGACTAAGTCTTAAAGACATTATACCAAGTGAAATGAGCCAGTGCCAAAAGAACAAATATTGTATGATCCCACTTTATAAGGTCCTTAAGAGAGCTAAATTCATAGAAATAATGCAAGCAGAGCTGTGGTGGGCCAAGGAGGGGCGAAGATGGCCAGTCAATGAGCAGGGAGTTTCAGTCTGGGAAGACGAACAAGTTCAGAAGACGGATGGGGGTGATGGTGGCAGACGATATGAATGTCCCCAACGTCACTGAATTAGACCCTTAAAATAGTGAAATGGTAAATTGTATGTTCTGATAATTTTCAGAATTAAAATTAAAAATGGAAAAAAACTTAAGAGGGTGTCTAAACATTATAAGCATCAAATCAAGGGAACTTCTCTAACATTATTTCTCACAACCTCACGTTGTACCTGCTCTGGGAGTGAGGGAGGCGTTCACTCTTGGCCATGACACCATAGCTATTGTACTTAGCACAAAATGGAAACTGTGTTGCAGAACTTAGAAAAAAGGTGAAATTGACCCTCTCAGAGGCTATTCTTATTTTTGAATGTTATGCATTTCTTGGCATAGAGGTCATTAAATCTGAAGAAAAGATATTTACATAGTCTAAAAAATATATAAATATGAAGCATAATAAAATCTAGTATAGACATTAGTAACTCTCAGAATTCTGAATTACTAGAATGATTTTATTTTTTCTCTGCTGGAACACAGCCTGAAGGCCCCAAGGGCATTAAATTATTTCTTCTTTCCTGAACACTTTACTGTTTCATAATCTAAAAAAAATCTGTTCTGCTTCATAACATTTCTCTCAAAACCTTTTAACTTATCTGGATGAAACAAAGTTGAAACATACAAAGCTGATATCTTTCTTTTTTAGTATATTATGACAATATCCCCTGAAACAACTTTACATTGCTCATCTAAATAACAGTGAAAAATATTTTTGTGAAAATGCTTTATTGAAGTATAAATAGCATTGTATAGATTGAACCGACTTTGAGTGCACAATTCAATAGTTGTGTCAAATGTATACACATTTAACCACTGATATAATCAGGATGCAGAAGATTTCTATTACTGAACAGTGTTGCCCCACAACCCTGCCCGATCACTGCTGACCTAACCTGTGGCAACCAGGAAACCACTGATCCATAGATTTGGGTTTTCTAAACTTTCATATGTGAAAGCTTACAACATGGGTTCTTTCTGTGTATGTGCCCTTAAAAATAGAGAACTTTCTGGAAGAAGAAAAGATATGACAGGAGGCAAATCAGAGAGATTCGAGGCACTGAAGGATTTGATGTGTTGGTTTGAGGATAAAGGAGGCAATATGGCAGCAATTTAGGTGGCATTGAAGAGCTGAGAGAAGATCCCACCTGTCAGACAGCAAAGAATTGAGGACCCCAGTCCACCAACAACAGGAACTCAATTGTACCAGTGACATGAACGAGTTTAGAAGCATATTCTCCTCCAGATCAGAACCCAGGGGAGCTAACGCCCTGATTTTGGCCTTGTGAGACCAAGAGCAGAAGAATTAGCTGCACTTGGCTAGGCATCTGACCTACACACTGTAAGATAATGTGAGTGGCTTAAGACCACTAACATTTTTAGTGACTCATTACAGGAGCAATAGAACACAAATGGAAATTAAAAAAAGAAAAAAGAGAGAGAGAATTGCAGGAATAATTAAAATAGAAAAGGACAAAAATTACAAAAAAGAGGAAAACATGGCTCTTTAAAACACTAATGAAAGAGAAAAACTGAGAGCAAGAATGGTTAAGAAAACAGGAAACCTGAAGATTTTAGTAAGTTACATATGGCAATGATAGAGACTCATGCCACTGGATATTTAGATTTATTCAATATTTATATTGTATGTAAGACAGGGTGATTTGGCATAGGGTTAGGAAAATAAATCATTGGAACAGAATGGAGTCTATAAATAGACTTACACATATACATTGGCTGGTTTAAAATTTAAAAAATCCACTCTAATTTATAGGAAAAGAATAGTTTTTATCAAAAAAAATAGTGCACAGTCAATTAAATTTCCATAAAAAAGGGAAAATACTTTGACCATTATTTCAAATAATTCATAAAAATTAATTTGAGCCCTGGCTAGCATGGCTCAGTGGATTGAGCATAAGCCTGCAAACCAAAGGGCCACTGGTTTGATTCCCAGTTTAGGGCACATACCTGGGTTGCGGGCCAGGTCCCCAGTTCAGGGCACAGGAGAGGCAACCATACTTTGATGTTTCTCTCCCTCTCTTTCTGCTTCCCTTCCCCTCTCTCTAAAAATAAATAAATAAAATCTTAAACAATATTTAAAAAATTCATTTGAGATGAAACTTAGAACTAAAGGTTGATTTTTAAAATATATATTTCATTCATTATGCTATTACAGTTCTCCCACTTTCCCCCTTTTATTCCCCTCCACCCTGCACATCCCCTTGCACCTGCAATCCCCCACTTTAGTTCATGTCCATGGGTCATACATATAATTTCTTTGGCTTCTACATTTCCTATACTATTCTTAATTTCCTCCTATCTATTTTCTACCTACCATTTATGCTATTCATTCTCTGTACCTTTTCCTCCTCTCCCTCTCCTACTCCCCCACTGATAACCCTCCAGGTGATCTCAATTTCTGTGATTCTGTGCCTGTTTCAGTTGTTTGCTTAGTTTGTTTTTGCTTCTGTTTTTTACAAATTTTATTTATTTATTATTTATTTTTAGATATAGGGGAAAGGAGGGTGAAAGAGAGGGAGAGAAACATCAATGTGTGGTTGCCTCTCACATGGCCCCCACTGGGGACCTGCCATGCAGCCCAGGCATGTGCCCTGACTGGGAATTGAACTGGCAACCCTTGGCTTCACAGCCCATGCTCAGTCCACTGAGCTACACCAACCAGGGCTGTTTTTGTTTTTTTTTAAGTTCGGTTGTTAATAGCTGTGAGTTTGCTGTCATTTTAGTGTTCAGATTTTTTATCTTCTTTCTCTTAGATAAGTCCCTTTAACATTTCATATAATAAGAGCTGGGTGATGATGAACTCCTTTAACTCAACCTTATCTGGGAAGCACTCTATCTTCCTTTTTATTATAAATGATAGCTTTGCTGGATAGAGTAATCTTAGATATAGGTCCTTGCCTTTCATGACTTGGAATACTTCTTTCCAGCCCCTGCTAGCCTGTAAGGTTTTTTTTTTTTTGAGAAATCAGCTGATAGTCTAATGGGAACTCCTTTGTAGGTAACTCTCTCCTTTTCTCTTGCTCCTCTTAAGATTCTTTTCTTATCTTTAATGGTGGGTAATATAATTATGATGTGCCTTGTTATGTTCCTCCTTGGGTCCAAATTCTTTGTGGCTCTCTGGGCTTCCTGAACTTCCTGAAAATCTGTTTTCTTTGCCAGATTGGGGAAGTTTTCCTTCATTATTTAGGCAAATAAATGTTCAACTTCTTGGTCTTCTTATTCTATTTTTAGTACCCTATGATTCGGATGTTGGAACATTTAAAGATGTCCTGGAGGTTCCTATGCCTCTGTTCATTTTTTTGAACAGAGGCATTTTTTTTCTTCATTCTGTTCGAGTTGAATGTTTACTTCTTTTGTCTGCTCCCAACTGTTGATTTGAGTCCTGGTTTCCTTCCAGTCACTGTAGGTACCCTGTAGATTTTTCTTTATTTCACATAATGCGACCTTCATTGCTTCCTGGGTCTTTTTTATGCTGTTGAAGTACCCAGTGAGTTCCTGGAACATCCTGATAACCAGTGTTTTGAACTGGGCATTTGATAGGTTGGCTATCTCTTCATTGCTTAGTTGTATTTCTTCTGGAGCTTTGAACTGTTCTTTCATTTGGGCCATTTTCTTTTTGTCTTGGCACACCTGTTACATAGTAAGGGGCGGAGCTTTAGTTGTTCACCAGGGCAGGACAACCCAGGGCAGGTATGTTGTGATGCTGTATGTGGGGGAGGGGTTTGAGAGGGAACAGTGCTGCTTGCTCTGCTCTCTGCTGGTTTTCAGTCACTTCCTCAGCTACCCACAATCAAATTTGGCACTTCTGGTGCTGATTCCCAGGTGGGTGGGTTTGTGTACATTCTAGGACCCTGTGGGTCTCTCCAACAAACTCTCCTGTGAGGCTGGGAGTTTCTGCTGCTGCTGCAACCCCCACAGGTTTTTTCAGTCAGAGCCTCTGAGGCTTTATTTCCCCACACTGGAAACTTGGGTTGCACGGTCTGTCTCACTCCCCAGTTACTTCTCCCAGCTTATCTGCACTCGAATGTGGGACAGTCCAGTCTTCCAGCCACCGCCTTGCCCACCAGGTCCTCTAGCAGCTGCCTTGCCTCAAGTCCTCTCCACCTGGCTGCCTGTTTCTGCCCCTGCTACACATCTGGATGAATGTTTCTTCTTTAACTCCTTGGTTGTCGGCCTACCATACAGTTTGATTTTCTGTCAGTTGTGGTTGTCTTTTGTTTTTAAATTGGTTGTTGTCCTTGTTTTGGTTGTGCAAGGAGGCACAGTATGTCTATCTACACCTCCATCTTGGCTGGAAGTCAAGGCCTGAATGTTAAAGATATAAACAAGTGGCTGCTAGATTAAAGTCTAGGGCAATAAATTTGTCACCTTGGGATAGTGTAGATAGATATTTTAAACAAGACACAGGAGGTACTACCATAAAAATGGCTCTTTGTATTATGACAATAATAAAAAAGTGAAAAGTCCCAGACTTGCAATAAATATACTTGAATAAATATATCCACAAGTTCTGTAGCATTCATATAATAATATGTGCAATATCATTAGTCATCAGGAAAATTAAAAGTAAAACCAGAAGACAATTATACCACATAAGAATGGCTATAATTAAAAGGATAATAACTCTGCATCTGATAGGTTGGCTATATCTTCATTGCTTAGTTCTATTTTGGGAGCTTTGATCAGTTCTTTCATTTGGGCCATCCTATCAGATGCAGAGTTTGAAACACTAGCAATCAGGATGCTCATAGAAATGGTTCAGTATGGTCTCAAAATAGAAGAAAAAGTGAAGGTTATACAAAGTGAAATAAAGAAATATATACGGGGAACCAACAGTGATGGGAAGGAAACCAGAACTCAAATCAATCATTTGGAGCAGATGAAAGAAATAAACATTCAAGTGGAACAGAATGAAGAAACAAGATTTCGAAAGAATGAGAGGCTTAGGAATCTACAGGACAATTTTAAACATTCCAACATCCAAATCATAGGAGGACAAAAGGAGAAGAGGAAGAGCAAGAAATTGAAAACTTATTTGAACAAATAATGAAGAAGAAATTCCCCAGTCTGGTAAAGGAAATAGACTTCCAGGAAGTCCAGGAAGCTCACAGTGTCCTAAAGAAGTTGGACCCAAGGATGCACACACCAAGGCACATCATATTACCCACCATTAAAGATAAGGAGAGAATCTTAAAAGCAGCAAGAGAAAAAGAGACAATTACTTGTAAAGGAGTTCCCATAAGACTATCAGCTGACTTCTCCAAAGAAACCTTATAAGCTAGAAGGGGCTGGAAAGAAGTATTCTAAGTCATGAAAGGCAAGGACCTACATCCAAGATTACTCTATCCAGCAAAGCTATCATTTATAATAGAAAGGAAGATAAAGTGCTTCCCAGATAAGATCAAGTTAAAGGAATTCATCATCACCCAACCCTTATTATATGAAATGTTAAAGGAACTTATCTGAGAGAAAATGATCAAAATTATGAACAGTAAAACATCAACAAACTCACAACTATCTACAACTGAACCTATAAAAACAAAAACAAAAACTAAGCAAAAAAATGGAATGGGAACAGAATCACCGTAATGGAGTTCACATGGTAGGTTACCAGTGGGGAGAGAGTAAAGGGAGAATGGTGGAATAGATGCAGGGAATGAGAAGCATAATAGTAGATACAAAATAGATAGGCAAAGGTTAAGAATGGTATAGGAAACGGAGAAGCCGAAGTGCTTTTATGTACAACCCAGGGACCTGAACTAAGGGGGAGGAAATGCTGAGGCAAGGGGTTGTAGGGAAGAGGGGAATAAAGGGGAGAAGAAATGGGATAATGATAACAGCATAATCAATAAAATATATTTTAAGAAACTTTTAACAAGGACAAATAATACTAAGAGGGTGCCAAGGAGGTAGGCATCTAGAACTCTCATACATTTCTGGCAAGAGTTTAAATTGATTCAACTACTTGGGAAATTGGATGTATCTATATGTAAAAGTTAATCAAGTCATACACAGATTATTGGTGTATGTGTCATTCTTTCACTAAATGGTAAAAATATAGAAATAAAAAAAGATATGACTACAAACAATACTTATAGGTAAATACAGTAAATACATAATGCAATATATTAAAAAATACTTCGTTACTTAATACAAGGTATTATACACTTTAAAGCATAAAGCAAAAGAATATTTTTGTCGATGCCATTAATTAGTGAAAGAAATTAGGTTTAAATATGAAAAGAAAAACATAAAAGTGTCATTATTCGCAAATAATGGATTTTTTCAAATTACAGATTTTAATACACAGAAATCCAAAAACAATTAATAAAATAATTAACAAAAATTATGAAAATTTCAGCAATATTGTTAGCTCTAAAATCTATATATAAGATCTATATAATTTCATACACTATGAATTAATTAGATAATATTTTAAATCATTTCAAATATCTAAATTGCTATAATATGGTTACAAATAAGGATATAAAATGTTATCTGATATTTTAAAGGTTAAATTAATAAAATATTACTAAAGTACATGAAAGAAGACAGTAGAAAATGAGAAATACCATGTTGCATGGAAAAATTGAACATTTAACATAGGAACAAAATATTAACATAACTTTTATGAAAAGTATCAAACTATCTAAAAGGCATATAGAGAAATGTAAGAGTGGCCATGACAAATGTGAAAGTAGTCAGTAACAGGAACTTGTTCATAAGATTTACAAATTTATTGACTAATTAAAACTTTGTGGTTTCAGAGTAGTGGTAGCCAAATATATATTTATGCTACAAAATATGGAGACTAGTGAAGAACACAAATTTCATGCAAATGTGGCATAAACAGATCTCTGACTATATTAGAAGGTGGTTTTAGTGGAAGAAGTGTGAAGCACCAGCAAGGAATGGATGCATTCTTCCTGTAAGCAGTGCTAAGGCAACCGGCTCTCCATACGGAGAATGGGAAAGTAGGTGACTACCTCATACCTCACTCAAAAGTAAGTTCCAGATGGGTTAAACACCTATACGCAAAAAGCAAAACACTGCAATATTTATAAGAAAATACATTTAAAAAGCTCTATGACATCGATACAGAAAGATTTAAAAAAGACAAACAAAATAATGCCTATAGAATTAAGAGGAAATCCAGACTGAGAAAAATGTTTGCAGTGCATATAACTAATGTAATTTTTATAGTCATTTTCTTTCTGGAAACACATATACACAAGATGAGCTGTGAAGGATGTTAAGCAAAGTATTGTTTGAAATAGTGAAAAAGGGTGAAATTTGGTGCTATATACACATATAGACATGTATGTGTGTGTACATTTTATATGATGCCAATTGTACAGTTTTAAGACATTGTTTTTCTACTTACAATACAGTGCTTATAAAGTGCAATGGTATTCCTTTCCCCTGTGCACATATTCCATATTGAAGATCAAGAATGACCAGTTATTTAGCATCTATGGTGTTTGCTTCAAATTTGGGTCTTTCAGTGTTTTATCATGTGCAACAGTGCTAAATCTCTGCTAAGGTTGGGTTGATCATCCTCCTCACTGGTGGGCCAAGAGGAGACACCACCAGATGAAACAGTTCCAACAGTAGGAAGCTTCCAAGCATTCCCCTGACATGCCTTCTGCATTCTGGAGCCAAGGTTGCAGACTTTCCAGCTCTTGCTGCTGATGCTCAGATCCTTCTCTGCAGACTGATCCTTATGAAGTCATTGATTTTACTACGCTTGTCAAGAATCTTTTGTTTGTCGTTATTGTTGATATTGCCTTGAAGTTTTACATCTTCAACAGTTACTTTCATGTGGAATGCATAGGATTGGAGTGAAATCTTGGAAAACACCTTCTGCCACTGCTTCTCGCCTTCAGGATTGTACTTCTCAGCTTCAATACAGTAGATGCCTTCCTTGCTCTTATATGTGTAATTATAGGCATGAATTGCATATATTCTCTGGGTCGATGTAAATATAAGACTAACATATACATATTCAAATGTATATATTCATTTACATATATCTGTTGTAAAGTCTAAGTAGAATGTTATGTGAGTTAACTAATGTGATTTTTATAATCACATTGAGTGATTTAAATCACTCATGATTTAAAAGGATACATACTAAATACATCATAGAAAAGCAACAGAAATATATAGAGAAAAAAAGAATAGATTTCTTTTTTTGGCTTCATTATTTTTATTTTAAATTTTTTATTGTATTTTTATTTTTTCCACTCACCTCCCTCATGCAACCACCAAACTGTTCTCCATATTCATGAGTCTTTTTCCTTTTTGCTTTATCCTCCACCCCTAACCTACCTCCCAGAGCTGTCATCCTGCTCTCCATCTATGACTCTGTCTGTATTTTGACTTTCAATTCAGTTTGTTCATTAGATTTCACATGTAAGTGAAATCATATGGTAGTTTTTCATTCTCTGACTGGCTTATTTCACTTAGCATAATGTTCTCCAGGTCCATCCCTACTATCGCAAAAGGTAAATTTTTCTTCATTTTTTGGCTGAATATTATTCCATTATGTAAATGTCCCATAGTTTTTTATCCACTCATCTACTGATGGACACTTCAGCTGCTTCTATATTTTGATGATTGTAAATATCACTGTAATGAACATAGGGGTGCTTATGATTTTTCAAATTAGTGTTTGGGTTCCTTTGGATATATTCTCAGAAGTGGGATCCCTAGGTCAAAAAGCAGATCCATTTTTAATTTTTTGAGGTATCTCCATACTGCTTTCCATAATGGTTGCATCAGTCTGCCTTCCTATCAACAGTGCAAAAGGGTTCCCCTTTCTCCATATCCTCACTAGCACTTGTTGTTTGTTGATTTATTGATGATAGCCATTCTGACAGGTGTGAGATGATGTCTTATTGTGGTTTTAATTTGAATTTCTCTGACGATTAGTGAAATTGAGCATCTTTTCATACGTGTGTTGACCATCTGTATGTCTTCTTTGGAGAAGTATCTATTCAGGTCCTTTGCCTATTTTTTATTTGAGTTGTTTGTTGTTTTTGGTGTTGAGTTTTGTAAGTTCTTTAAAATTTTAGATTTTAACCTATTATGGAGGCATCACTCTACCTAACATCAAAGTATACTATAAGGCCATAGTAATCGAAGCAGCATGGTACTGTCATAAAGACAGACACATACATCAATGGAACAGAATAGAGATCCCAGAAATAAACCCACACCTTTATAGTCAATTAATATTAGACAGAGAAAGTAAGCACATACAATGTGCTAAAAATAGTTTATTCAATAAATGGTGTTGGGAAAATGGACAGATATGTGAAGAAGAATGAAACTAGACCACTCTCTTATACCACACACAAGAATAAATTCAAAATGGATCAAAGACATAAATGTTAGACTTGAAATCATAAAAATCCTAGAAAAAAACATAGGCAGTAAACTTTTGGACATAGCTTGTAACAAGATTTTATTTAATATATCTCCCCAGGCAAGGGAAACAAGAGGAAAAATAAACAAAGGGTACTACATCAAATTAAAAAGTTTTTGCAAAGCAAAAGAGACCATCAACAAAATAAAAAGAAAAGACTTTAAACACATGTGTAATATTCTATTCTCATAAAAAATTAAATAAAATTATATATTAGCATTTGACAAGTCTTCTATTCTGTGTTTTTGTTATTATTATTATTAACTCAAATTAAATATTCAAATAAAATACTTTAAGAGACATGCTGCACCACAATATTGTCTCTGTATGTATTGGAATTTATAGTTCCTATTTTAATTACAACTATATATACAGGGTCTATTCTATGAAACTTTATTTATAAGGAATGAAAAATACATACAAAATACTGTCTCCATTCTCAAGGAACACCATATCATTATAAGTGATAAACATAAAAGTACAAAGATAATTGACATAAACAAAAATAGAGTAAATGTAAAAGAAATTATAGATTCAAATAAGATTCAAAAATCATAGAATTTGTAAAGAAGAAGCAAGGAAAGGAAGTGAACAAATCAAGGAACTGAATATCACTAGGGTCTATCACAGGGTGAATGATCTAAATGGAGCAGATTTCACATTCTTGAGCAAAGTGAGGAATAATCAAGAATTTAGAAAATTGTGTTAAATTATAATGGGCCTTGAAACTACTCAGAGACATTAGTAGTGTGTATATTTCCTACATGCAAGTTTAATCTTTATAATTAAAGTTTGTTTGGTTGGTCTTACAAGGGATATGTGTAGTTATTTTCCAGGGAGTGTGATCCTTTTGTCAATTTATTGTTCTGTACCAGGTTCAGACTGTTGAAGAATGACTTCAGGTTGGTCCAGAATGACAGTGATGATCCTACCCTTTAATGATATAAATTCTGCCTAACTTTCCACTCCCCAAACCTCTTCTTGTTTGAAATAAACTCTGTATCTTAATGGAAGTTTAATAATATCTTGATTAAAGGAGCTGGATGGAGATTATTTCAAAACAGTAGCATGTAGTTGAGTTGGTAAATTGGGGTCATCTGCTGTGCTTGATTTTCTCATTTTTCCCCCCGGGATTTTCTGAGTTTACATCTGATTTAGATACCCCTTGGACTTTCAATAGATCTCCCCCATAATTCCCTCACTTTTCACCCTCTTTCTAGTTTACATAAGAAATGAATATTTTCTTATTTTCATAGAATTTTGACTCCATACCTTCCAAAGCAAATCATAAAAACTTTTTCTCTCAAACCATATTCTCTGATCTGGAATATGAGTTCTGTTCCTCTGGAAAGTCATTACATTCTTAGATTGTCCATTTCTTCAACATAGTAAAAGATATATGTTATAGGGTTTTTTTCTGAATATTAAGTAAATTTCATAGGGGGCTCAAGACTTGGAAAATTTTAGTTTAAGGTAAAAAGTTATAAGTGTAGCAAGTAAAGTGTATGTTAAAGCTTTTGTTTCAGAAACTACAGATAAGGCCCATCCTGGCTCCTGGGAAACAGCCAACCCCCTGGGGCACTGGCTAGAGATTACTGCCTGGGGACAAATTGGAGGCATCCAGGCCTTTTGTTTTCCCTGGGAGCAGATGACCACCCCCTCCTTTGGGAACTGCTAACTGCCGAGGACAGGAATGTTTCGGCTTCTGAAGCTCAAAGTCCTCATCACACCTTGTTAGTTCTCCCCCACCTCCTTATAAAAGATCTGGCCAGGAATGAGAGGGGAAGATGGTTTGTCAGGGTATGAACCCACCATCTTCTCGGATCGCTGGCCATCTGAATAAAGTGCCCATAAAAGATTTAAGTGCTGTCACTGCTTATTGGATTTGGTAGTGACAGGCAGCCCGAACACCGGTGTCTTTTCCGGTTACAAATTAATACCTATTTAGCACTTGTAATAGGGCCTGGCAGATGGTAAGTGCTCAGAATAATTAACTATTTGCTGTTTTACTATGATATTTATTTCACATCTCTTCTGGTAACCTCCCACTGATATCCTCTAGGAGCACGATCAATCCTTGTGCTTCTAGAACGTTAGATTGCTGTGACTCATTGCTGTTCTTGCTAATAATAACATCAAGCAGGGCTTTTTACTAAAGAGCAGGCTAGCTATCTCAAAGACAGTATCTAATCCAGAACAAGGAGTAGGCATTTTCTCACCACTCAGGGATAGTTGACATATTAGGCATTGATCTTGTTTGAAACTATAAGAAAAGTTTCATATCTCATTATAGTTAATAAGACAAAAATTGAGACTTTAGTAAAAGTTATTCTGTTATCATAGGCATGAATAATAAAGCACTGAGACTCCACTTAATTATTAAAATTCATATTAGAAAATAAGAGACAAGAACATCTTTTTTGTATAAAGAACCAGAAGAGGGAAAATGTCTATGGAAAATCTATCCAAACTACAGATAATCAGTAGACTCGGCAAACTGATATATATAGAAAAGACTCAACAGAAAGTTGATCTTAAATATGTGTCTGGCTACTCTCAATGATCAGATTGCCATTCTTAACACTTACAGGTTGAAAACAACTTTAACTGTTAATGGCCCTTAAGTGGTTAATTTGAATAAAATGCATTTCAAATTTTTAAAGTAAATCATTGAAAAGACTTTTGATTACACAGAGTGGCATTTTATTGGCTTTAACATCATATCACCACTTTTCAGATGTGCTTGCAGAGAGAAATATTCTGACTTTGCTTTGAATCTTGGGATATATAGTGGAGTTAATATTGAGATTCAAAAGAATCACATTTTGTTACAGAACAGAGGTCCAAGTGGGGGCAATATTTGGCCCACCCAGGGACGTCAAAAGCTGTTACAGAACAGTCACATACACACACAGGGGCCTGGACTCCAGAGGATGATATACTAATACCGTCCGGACCATCTACTGGGCTCATCTGTCCACCGCCAATCAGAAAGATATCTCTCAATGCCAGAGATTTGTGAAAAGGAAAGGAAAGGTTTATTTAAGGCTATACAAACTCAAAGTAGTGACCCAATGTCCCCATTAAACTATCAAAGTCCTTTATGCCAACTACTGATGCCCACAGTGCTTCCTTCTCCCCCTGCCCTTATCCAGGCTACCGTAAATCAGGAAAAGCAGCACACGTCTGTGTCCCCAGGCTGCTGGCACCATCAGCTGTGTTGCTGTCCAGGCAAAGCCTCTTCTTTCCTCCACTACAGCTGCGGGGGTCTGCACTCTCGCCAAGCCTCGTGGATCCACTCCTTGCAATGCTGCAAGGGGCATCTGCACTCCGGCTGGGACTGTGTGGTTCTACTCCTACTGCATCAGCACTGCAAAGGGGTCCACACTCTTCCAAGTCCATGTGGTTCTCCTCTGCAAAGCTGCAAGGGGATCTGCACTCTCGCTAAGACAGCATGGTTCCCCCTCCTTCACCAAAGCTGTGGGGGTGGTCCTCACTCTGGAAAAACCTCATGGCTCCCCCCCTCTTCACCAAAGCTGTGGGAGGGGGATCTGCACTCTCACTAAGACCACATGGTCCCCCCTTCAATGGCTGCCATGTCTGGGTTTAAATCTCCACGCCAATCTTCCTCTGCAGCCCCATTTCCAACTCCTCCTACAATCAGCTACACCTGCCAGGACTCCCATATCTTTCTAGCTTTACTGGGCTGCCATTGTGAGTCTGGGCATGTGTGGCTCCATGGTGTGGAGCCAATCTTCTCCAAGCTCTCATGCAGGCGCTGTAACCAGGGGGAGTATCCTCCCAGTTATGTCTTGGGTGGAAGTCACTCCCTTCTCCCTGGCTCAGAGCATGGCCACAGCTATTTAACATATCTATGAAGCCAGTTAAAGACTATAGATATGTTAACTGACCATGCCTGAGGTCAGCTGCAAAGCTGTTGGTATGCAAAGCAGCTCTCAATGGCCCTGCTCCATTTGTCCCTTCCCCCAACTCACACCTGTGGGGGGGAAAGGTGAGGACATCTTAATATTTCCTGGATACCCTGAGTTCCGGACCCCATTCCAAATCCCTTTTTGGGGCCCCCCTCTTGGCTGCACCCTGTATCAATTTCACCTTCCCCTTGTAATGCAAAATAAAAAATAATTCTAAATTAAATTTGGTTTCAGAATATCCAATTCCTAAATAAGCCTTTTATTTTTTATTTAAATTTTAGAGTAAGAGTTGTTGGAAAGCTACCTCTTATGGTGCACAAATTGAAAAGGAAGGCTAAAATGATAAAACATTGCATAACTAATCTTAAGAATCTTAATAATGAAATGCAAATAGTGATTTGAAAAATTAAATAACAAAAATGTGTATAGCATTACCACCTAAAAGCATTTATTACACCACTGATTGTTTATTGTTGCATTCACCGACTCGAGGAACTAACGTCCAGGAACTTTCAGGATTTAAAGTGATGTTTTAT
>PVKM010015293.1:0-28053 GCA_004027735.1 Carollia perspicillata | reverse complement strand
GGGGGGGTGGAAAGGGGAGGGGGGGAGCACTGGGGGGTGGTATGGGATGGGAGTAAAAGACAGAAAACTGTACTGAAAAACAATAAAAAAAATGAATAAAAAAATAAGAAAAATCTCAAATAAAGAATCTAACCATACACCTAAAGAAACTAGAAGAAAAACAAACAAAGCTTAAAGTGAGTGGAAGAAAGGAAATAATAAAAATCAGAGGAGAAATAAATGAAATAGTGTATAAAAAAGAAAACATCAATAAAATCAAGAGCTGGTTCCTTGTAAAGACAATAATATTGACAAAACTTGAAGCAGTCTATCCAGAAAAAAAAAAGAGAAAACCCAAATAAATAAAATCAGAAATGAAAAAAAGAAGTGCCAATTTACATATAAGAAATACAAAGGATTACAAGAAAATACTATAAGCAATTATATGCCAACAAATTGATCAATCTGGAAGAAATTATTAAATTCCCAGAAACATAAATCTTCTAAGACAGAATCAAGAGGAGACAGAAAATCTGAACATACTGACTATCACCAAAAAATAGAAACAGTACTAAAAAAACAAAACTCCCAGTAAACGAAATGAAAGTACTGGACCTGATGGCTTCACAGGTAAATTTTACCAAACATTCAAAGAAGAAATAACACATCTCCTTATCAAACTATTACAAACAATTTAAGAGTAGGGAAGGCTCCCAACTTATTTTACAAGGCCAGCATTATCCTGAACCAAAAACCTGCCAAAGACATTACAAAAAGAGAAAGTTACAGGACAATGTCCTTGATGAACATAGATGCAAAATCCTCAAGAAATATTAGCACAACAAATTCAGCAATACATTGAAAAGATTATATAACATGATCAATTGAAATTCATTACTGGAAAGCAATGTTGTTTCACTAACTTCAGGTCAATTAACATGATGTACCACATAAACAAAATGAATAATAAAAATCATATGATCATATCAATAGATGCAGAAAAGCATTTGACAAAATTCAGCATCTAATTATGACAAAAACTCTTGGCAAAGTGGGAATAGAGAAAACATGCCTCAACAGAATTAAGGCCATTTATGAAAAAGCATAGCTAATATCATACTAAACAGAGACAGCTAAAAGTGTTTCTCTTAAGAGCATGTACAAGCAGGGATGTCCACTTTCACCACTCTTGTTCCACACAGTGCTGGAAGTCCTACCCACAGTGATCAGACAAGAAGAAGGAATAAAAGGTATCCAGTTTGTAAAGGAAGAAGTAAAACTGTCATTATTTGCAGATGACATGTGCCCTAAAGATTCCACCAAAAAACTACTAGAACTGATAAATGAATTCACTAAAGTAGCAGGAAACAAAATAAATATTCAGAAATTGGTTGCATTTTTATACACCAATAATGAACTATCAGAAAAGGAAACTAGGAAAAACAATCCCATTTACTATTGCATCAATAAAATACAATACCAAGGAATAAATTTAACCAAGGAAGTGAAAGATCTGTACTCAGAAAACTATATTATATTGAAGAAATTAAATAATATGCAAATAAATGGAGAGATTTGCCTTGCTCATGTGTAGAAAGAATTAACATAATTAAAATGTCTATCTACCCAAAGCAATCTATAGGTTCAATGCAATTCCTATTGAAATATCAATGGTGTTTTTCCCAGACCTAGAAGAAATATTCCAAAAATGTATATGGAACCAAAAAAAGACCTTGAACAGCCACAGCAGTCTTGAGAAAGAAGAACAAAGTTGGAATTACCATGCTACCTGATATCAAACGACATTACAAGACCCTAATGATCAAATCAGGATGGTACTGGCATCAAAATAAACATATAGATCAATGGAGCAGACTAGAGAGCCTAGAAATAAACCCATACCTATGTGGATAATTCACATATGACAAAAGAGGCAAGAACATACAATGGGTGAAAACAGTTTATTCAATAAATGATGTTGGGAAATTTGGACAGATACATGCAAAAAAATGAAATTAGACCACCATAAAAATAGATTAAAGGCTTGAATGTATGTCTCAAAACCAAAGACTCCTAGAAAAAAAAACATAGGCAGTAAACTCTCAGACATTTCTGTTAGCAATATATTTTCTTATATAGCTCCGCAGGTAAAGGAAACAAAATAACAAATAAATATATGGGATTACATCAAAGTAAAATGTTTTTGCACAGCAAACGAAATCACCAACAAAATAAAAAGACAACTTACTAAATGGAAGAAGATATTTGCCAATGATACATTTGATAAAAAGTTAATGTCCAAAATTATATAGAACTCATGCAACTCAGCACCAAAAAAAACCCCAAACAACCCAATTAAAAAATGGACAGAGGACCTGAATAGACCCTTGTCCAAAGAGGACACACAGAAGACCAACAGATATATGTAAAGATACTCAGCATCACTAATCATCAGAGAAATGCAAATTAAAATCACTGTGTGATATCACTTCACACCTGTCAAAGTGGTTATCATCAATAAATCAACAAATAACAAGTGTTGGTGAGGATGTGGAGAAAAGGGAAACTGCATTGCTGGTAGGAATGCAAATTGCAGCAGCCAGTATGGAAAACAGTATGGAGTTACCTCAAAAATTTTTAAAAATGCAATGATCTTATGACTCAGCAATTCCTCTTCTTGGTATACATGAAGAAACCCAAAATACAAATGTGAAAGGATAATTATATCCTATGTTCATCGTAACATTATTTACAATAACCAAGATATGGAGGCATTTTAAATGCCATTAACAGATGAGTGAAAAAAGATGTGGCACACACAAGGGTAGATAAAAGTAGGTTTACAGTTCTGTGCATGCAAAACAGAGTTTATGAGGCCTGTCCAGAAAGTATTCAGCCATGTAATATGAAAAATAGGGACATTTATTGAAGAAGATACAAGAAACATTGTATGTAGGATAATGACACCTCAGTCCCCTTCAAAGTAGGCACCTTGGGACCTCACACAGTTGTCCCAATTGCCATCGGCTGCCCCATCATATTTTCCTGAATTTCATTGACAGTCTGAAGTCTCTTCCCTTTCTAAGGTGATTTTAGTTTTGAGAAAAGCCAGAAGTCACAGGGTGCCAAATCTGGGCTGTGGGGAAGCTGAGTCACCTGGGTAATTTGATGTTTCACAAAAAAACTCTGCACAAAACATGATGCATGAGCAGGCATGTTGTTGTGATGAAGGTGCCAATCACCAGTTGCCTGTAGCTGTGGACTTTTGTATCATCCAAATGGTTTCTGTGGAGGAATGTTCAAGTCATGCAAGATTTGATGCAGATTTGTTGCACTATTTGCTCAGTCATTTTAAATGTGGTGGCCACACAGTACACAGCCACCTACCACCCCCACTGACCAGTACAGTGAAGTCATCATTGTTCACACATGCACATTCCAGTCCACTCTCCTTGGCTGCCAGGTTACATTGATGTTGCACAAACTATTCTCATTATATTAACAATGGTTGGACTTTTTTTCTGGACAGGCCTCATTACTTCTGTATCATTATTTATTAATTACTGTATTATTTATTTGTATTACAATTGTAAACTTACTTTTGGCCACCCCTGTATGTAATGGAAAATTATTTGGTCATAGAAAAGAATGAAATATTACCATGTACAACAGCATGGATGGACCTAGAAGGTATTATGCTAAGTGAAATAAATCAGTCATAGAAAGACAAATACTGTGTGATTTCACTTACACGTGGATCTAAAGAACAATATAAACAAACAAAACAGAAACAGACTCATGGATACAGAGAACAGACTGAGAGTTGTCAAAGGGGAAGGGGTTGGGGGACTGAATGAAAAAGGGATTAAGAAGTACAGTTAGATAGTTACAGAACAGTCACAGGGATGTAAAGTAGAGTACAGGGAAAATAGTCAATAATATGATAATAACTGTGTATGGTATCAGGTGGGCCCTGGAAATATCTCGGGGTGGGGGACATTTTGCAAAGTATGTGATTGTCTAACCACTATACCATATACCTGGAAGTAATATAAAACAATATCAAATATATATAAAAATAAAAATAACAAGGCATAAAAGTAAATACAGCAAAGCCAATAAAATTTGATTCTAACTCAAGCAACCTAGCCATGTGTGTGAGGTGTACAATAAGCGAAGACATTCCCATACTTTGACACCAAGTATCACTTTAGATATGGACCCATAGCAACAAGGAGCATGGTCTGCACATAGACTCAAGCCACGTTGGGGCACCTTTTTATAAAGGACAGACAGATTCTCTCAAGAACAGGAGGCTTTGGGCACTGGAAAAATGCTGTAATGAAAAAAAAAATCTTAAGAACCTATCTATAGTTTTTTTTGTGTTAGTTAAAGTCATGACACTTTTCCAAAGCAATCAAGATACATGTAAATTAGCCTAAGTAGATGAGTGATCTTGCTTTTGGAACCTTGGCAGTACTTCTAACTTATACAACAACAACAACAACAACATCAAAAACAAAACAGGTTTTCTTCAGGAAGGCTCTGCCACTATTTCTCCAGGACTCTGCCCAGAGTTTGAAAGCCAGATGACATGACGCTCCACTCAGTTAGATTTTATTGCCTGTTGTACTCTTCATTTCCCATAAGGTTGGTTCCCTTTTCATTTTGCTGCTGTTTTCTTTAGCTGTGCAGAAGCTTTTTATTTTGATGAAGTCCCATTTGTTTATTCTTTCCTTTATGTCCCTTGCTCTAGGGGACATATTGGTGAAAATATTGCTGCGTGGAGTACCTGAGATTTCCCTGCCAATGTTCTCCTCTAGGACTTTTATGGTGTTGTGACTTATATTTAAATCTTTTATCCATCTTGAATTTATTTTTGTGTATAGTGTAAGTTGGTGATAAAGCCTAGAGAAGACATATTCTTATACATGTTTGCTGGTGGAACCAGTTCAGGTGCAGAAGCCATTCACTGATTCAACTTTGAGAACTCACTACATTTTAAACCTACAAACTCATCACTTAATGTTAAAATTTTGTTTGTAAGTGAAACACATTTTTCACTAAAATCACCTACGATGCCAGAGTTCTGACTGATTAAATAAAACATAATATGAACTTGTGACTCCAGTTCAACTTGTTTACTTTTCTTTAGCTATATGTTGTTTCCAAAAGTCTTTCTCCATGCCTACCATATTCTACAAGGGGAGCTATCAAATAGATTTTTGGTAGTAGGTACCTGTTTCTACTCTAATTCATGCTGCACAATTGCTCCCTAACACACTATTTTCTTATCAATCTCCTGGCTAAAGAACTCACGAGTCATCATTTCTCATTGCGTCAAATCCAGTCTTCTCTTCCAGGATTTCAAGGACTTCCATAATCTGGTTCCACCATACCTCAGCAGCCTTGCATTGTACCATGCAAAACATTGGACATACTTACTATCCCAACATAGGCAAGGTGTCCCTTGTTTCTTCCTCTCTCCCTCTCTAAACTCTACCTTTCAAGGTCCAGCTCATTAACAAAACACTTATTTATTCTATGTGTTATGGATGCAACCAGAACTGAGCTCCTGGAAAGCAGGCTTTCAGGATTTTATACCTACCACCATACCACACCTCTACCACAGAGCTGGGAATGCAACAAAAGATAAATAAATCCTTGCTGCTATTTCCTTTGGGGAACTTAGAACACAGATTTTATATAGTTTATATTTGAAATGACTGAGGGAATATAGATATGGCTTGCATCTAAGTTTGTTACATTTTACTAATTGCTTTAAAAGTACTTCTTCCACCAGAGCTATTCTGCTTTAATTACTCTTGGATATTCTTTAGGGAATTTCACCAAGATACCAAAGAAAAGTGAAATCTACTTACATTCAAGTGATATAATTGTTATTGTTTTTTTTATCAAACATACATAAAGGTTAGATTTTTTTCTTCCTTAATGTCAACTTTAATCAAAGTATCCAGATGAGCTAAAACCTAAGCAAACCTAGGTCTATAAGTAGGCCTGAAACTATATAACATAATATATTTGGAATAATGGTTCATGTTTGTGATAAAATTTGGTGTTTTTGAGATTTCTTGACTAAAATCTCCTTACATATTTTCTCATTACTTTACAGGTTATAAAGCATTTCATGTATGTAATTTTATCAGATCTGTGCAAAATAACTACAAAACAGGTATTATTTCTTTTTTACGTAAGGTGAAACAAAGTCAGAATCACAGAAGTTACAAAACCTACCAAGGCCTCAGGGCTACAAAGTGGTAGAAATAATACCTGAACCAAGAGCATAGAGAAGTTGGGCAGAGAAGGGAGGTTACAGCACAGTGGGGTCCCTGGTGACACAACTGAACATCAACTGTATGTTAAATACTGTCAGATGACACAAACATGAACTGTGATCCTTAGCTTTAAGGCACATAAATGTGTGAGAAATATATGTAAAGGCTGGACAACTGTTAGTTAAAAGAAAACTAGCCCAAAATTTAGTCTTCAGACCTGTGCTCCTTCTATTATTCCACAATAGCTCCCACAATAGCTCCCACAATTCTGTTATAAGGGCACAGTTTACACTTTCCACCTTCTGTTTCTTCTCCCTTTAGCTTTCAGAGGTTTCCATTTGGAACAGTTACAAAGCAGATTTTGGTGAACTTCCACCTCTCTCCAGAAAAAAAGAATAAGAGCATATAGTATTGGTTGGAAAAGAACATTGGGAGAGGTTGCTAGGATCTCCTGCAAGGACAACTGAATTAGGAGGTTAGTGGTGTGAACAGATGAGAGCAGGAGTTTTACATTTTTGTCTCCTTCCAAATATGCAATATACCATATTTTGTTCAAATATGGTATTGAACAAAAAACATTAGAATTATATTTAGAGAGAGAAAGTCAGAGGGAGAGTAGATGGAGAGAGAGGTGGGGGAGGAGAGCAGGGACACAGAACAAGAGAGAAGCATCAGGTTTGGGATATGTGGAATTTACACTAAGATGTTCCCTCTTGCAGGGTTTAGTGTAGCTCTGTTATTGAAGGCTAATGGTTTTTCAACATTTGCTATTCTTTAGGACAGGGCAGGGATATGGACATTTGAAAGCCTGGACAGCAGGTAAGAATTTGAGTTCCCTGAACCAAATGGTGACAAATGACAGAGGTTAAATCCAGAGATGAAAAACGTTGAGGGGAGGGTGGTTTAAGGACACATGAGCTCTTCCTCATGAGCTCCATTTACTTTAAACTCCCCTAATTCAGGGTGCCAGAGAGAGGCCTCAAGGGTTGGAAGCATCTGCTAGGCAAGACAAAATCCTCATTATCATGACAAAGAGTTCAGAAACTTTCAAAATTGAAATAGAGCTCCTTCTGGCCTTAGGTTTGGAAATTTGGCAACTAACATTTTATACTACCAAGTGAGTCAGAATATTTAATAAAGTATACTTCATATTAAAAGTTGACCAAGCCAGGAGGCAGGAGGTTTAGGGACTTAGATCATTGCCATCAGTTGTAACTTCCAAAAGGATAGCAGACCAGAAAACTAAGTCTTCCTATGACAGACAATTCCCCCATATGAAGCCACTTGCATGGGCCTTTATGTCCTACCACATCACATCTCAAAATTTCTGCATGGCTTTTGGGATCTGCCTCAAACAATTCCTGCTGCCCTAGTTATCAGGCTTGGTTTCTTCACTCCACATATCATGCTCTTACTCTTATTTTCCTATGTGCTTTTACTGCCAGCTTTGTCTCGGACACCTTCCCTCTGTATCTTGTCCAGTGAAATTAGACCCATATGTCAAAGTCCACCAGCTTCTTAAAGCCTTTCCTTACTATTAGAGACTTTGCTTACCTCCCTCCTGCTAAAGGGTAAATGTCATCTGCAATAAGAAGCCAAAGCAAGGGAAACAGGGTAGTAGTAGATAATTTAAAATAGTAGTAAAGGATTAGGAGAAAAATTGAATTCAAGTTCCAGATCTGCCAGTAATTAGAGTAACTAAGTTTGGTAAAATTATCTAAACTTCAAGCATTTGTTTTCTTCTTTATTTCAGCTCCATTATTCATTACTTCTCTGTTATATGCTAGTTGTTGATGAAGTCTATCTAGATTTTTCCACTGAAAATTTTATAGTCTCATAAATACAGTATGCATATTAATAATTAGAATAAAAATAGGAAAAGTGGTTAAATAGGAAGAGATAATCACAGAAAGTTTCTCAAGCAGTCAGAGGAAGTTAAAATTAAATTTCCTTTTGTAGAAAATAGCATTTGAATTTGTCTATGGAACCTGAACAAAAAATATTCTAAAGATCAGATAATGTATTATAGGAAAGTGTTAGAAAAGTATAAAATGCCATACAAATACAAGGGCTAGTATTTTAACTGGGGTGAGGGGTAGGAGACACTGTCATAAGAAAAAATAAGGTAGAAGAAGGAATCCCTTAGTTCTTTTTTATTGAGTTTATTGGGGTGACATGGGTTCACAAAACCATACAGATTTCAAATGTACAACTGAACAAAACACCATCTGCACACTGCATCCTATGTCCATCACCCAAAGCAAAGTGTCTTTGCATCTCCATTTATCCTTCCTTTGCCTGCTTCCACCTCTCCCAACCTCCCTTTCCCTTTGGCTATTACCATACTATTGTCTGTATCCATGTGATATATTGCTTAATCCCTTCACCATTTTTCACCCAGCCCCCGAGCCCCCTCCACTTGACAGCTATCAGTCTTTATATACAACCTGTCAAATACTTCAAAGGAGCAATGGGTTTTCTTAATGGCAGGACATCCATGTATTCTCTGTCCTTTTCTGTCTGCACACAAAAGAACCTGTGTTACAATGTATACGAAAGCTTTTCATGGCCACCTGGAACAGAGGGCTCAGAAATAGCTTCAGAAAATGCTCAATAAGTTGGACAGCAGAGGGCTGATTTGAACAGAACCACTGACATGGCTCACATACCTCTAAGATAAAGGGTGAAAGAATATAACAGCAAGACAAATGAGCAAATTTTAGCTTACCTACAAAATAAGGGCAACTGCCCTTATTCCACTCTTGAGTAGTTGGGGCAGGGTGGGGTTTGAGGTTTATGTACATAGTCAGCCAGCCTGAAGCGTTAACTCCACCCACAAAAGAGCCAAAGCATTCTAAATTCAACCACAGAAGGAGGGTGTACATAACCCAGAAGAAACATTCCTGGAGCACAAAGTTCAGGTGATCTAGAAGATTGTGCCACTGAGCCCAACAAGACACCTTCATCATAAAGCCATTGTAACAAGTTTGGGAGTCACATCAGATCTACCTAATATATAGAGACAAAATAGGGAAACAAAAAATAGGCTCCAAATAAAAGAACCAGAGAAATGGCCAGAAAAAGAATTAAATAAAGTGGAGGCAACTAAAATACTAGATGCAGAGTTTAAAACAATGGCTATAAGGATGCTCAAGGAACTTAGGGGAAGAATAGATGACCTCAATGACAACTTAAACAAAAAGATAGTAGGCATTAAAAAGGACACATAAACCATAAAAAAGAACCAGTCAGAAATGAAAACACAATATCTGAAATGAAGAATAAATGAAAAGGAATCAACAGCAGGTTAAATGAGGTAGACTATTGAATTGGTGATTTAGTGGACAAGATAACAGTTAGCATCCAAGCAGAGCACCAAAAAGAAAAAAGAACTTAAAAAACTGAGAAAAATCTAAGGGGCCTCTGAGACAAGATCAAGCATAACAACATCTACATCACAGGGGTACCAGAAAAAACAGACAGTGAACCTGTTTGAAGGAATAATGGTTGAAAACTTCCCCTAACCTGGTGAAGGAAAAAGTCACACAAGTGCTGGTGAGGCTATGGAGAAAGGAGAACATTTGTGTACTGCTGGTGGGAATGTAGACTGGTGCAGCCACTTTGTAAAACAGCATGGAGTTTCTTCAAAAAATTAAAAATGGAACTGCCTTTTGATCCCATGATTCCACTGCTGGCAATATATCCTAAGAATCCTGAAATACTAATTCAAAAGAATATAAGCAAGCACCTTTATGTTCATAGCAGCATTATTTATAATAGCCAAGATCTGGAAACAGTCTAATGCCCATCAGTAGATGAGTGGATAAACAAAGTTGTGGTACATTTTCACAATGGAATACTACATAGCAATAAAAAGAAGGAACTCTTACCTTTTGTGACAGCATGGATGGATCTGGAGACTATTATGCTAAGTGAAATAAGCCAGTCAGAGAGAGACAAATACCATATGATCTCACTTATATGAGGAATCTAATGAACAAAATAAACTGATGAATAAAATAAAAACAGGCTTGGACACATGGAATAGACGGACAGCTATCAGAGGAGAGAAGGTAGGGGGGACTGAATGAAAGAAGGTCAAAATATTAGCCGAAAACCACATATATATACATGACACACAGACACAGAAAACAGTGTTGTGGTAGCCAGAGGGAAAATGGGAGGGCAGGTGGTGATATGGAGGTAGGCAAAGGTTGAGGAATGGAGATGGAATGAGACTTTGCTTGGGGTGATGAGCACATGATGCAGTGTGCATATGATGTCTTATTGAGCTGTACACTTGAAAACTGTGTGGTTTTGCAAACGAATGTCACCCAAATAAATTCAATTAAAAAACAATTGAATCTAAAATACAAAACAAATGAACATGCAGAACAGAAACAGACATAGATACAGAGAATGTTTTGATTGCTGCCAGGTGGGAGGGGAATTGGAGGGATTGGTGAAAAGGTGAAGGGATTAGGAAGTACAAAGTGGTTTTTACAGAGTAGTTATGGGGATGTAAGGTACAGCATAGAGAATGTAGTCAGTAATATTCTAATAAGTATGTATGGTGTCAGATGGGTACAAGGTCTATCAAGATGATCACTTAGTAAGTTACATGTCTAATCACTGGGGCGAACCCCTGAAACTAATATAATATTGGCTGTGAATTGTAATAGAAAAATAAAGTAAAATAAATAAATAAAATACATGATCTATTAAAAAAACTAAATATCTACTTTTCCTGATGAGAAAATAGATTGTATCTTCAAGACTTACTTATTAATGTATCATACTACCTAACATGTGTATCATTTTATGTTCTGTCTGATTTGATCAGTAAAAATGAATAACTCATATTTGTTGATGTTAAATTTATAAGGTCCTCTAATATATTTGCTGTTATTTATCTTATATTGATCCCTTCCAACAACCCTGTGAGTGTAAGTGGGAAGATGTTATTATCCTTATTTTACAGATGATGAATAGGAGACTAAGAGAGTTTGAGCACTAGATAGCTTGCATTAGAATCCAGGCATCAAGGTTCCAAGCTTCTTCTACTTTGTAGAGAGGTCTGCAAGGGACACAAACATGACATGATATTGCATACCCCATTCCAGGTCAAAACTTGTTATCTAATCCAAAGTTTATAATTACATATGTTTATTTGTTGGAATGCTTGCCAACAGAAAACCCAAGGCTAACTTCCTGAATCACCAGGAAGGTACATGCTAGGAGCCAGAAATTTTGTATACTGTTTTCTTATTTGGGGTTAACTATCCCTTTACCAAGGAAAGAGAAGAGGAGAAGGTCATAAAATTTTAAGTATCTTACAATCTTCCAAATATTTTCAGGTCCCAGGGTGCCGCCAAGTATTCTGCCATCTAGTGGTCATTTTTGGAAATTTCATCTTCTTAGTACCCTTGGGAGGAGACATCTTGTGAATGCTCCATTTTCCATCCATATGGAATATGGTGTGAAAATTATCTCTATTCCAGTCGAACTCAGCGACAGATACCCTACTGTACTATACACACATTCTCAGGCCAGTTTTCTTGGAAAGGGTTGTGTTAAAAATTAGTAGTTTAAACACAGATTACCATGCAATCTAGCTAGTCCAACCAAGTGAATTGAAAACTCATTTCCACACAAAAGCCTGCATGTAGATGTTTATAGCAATTTTATTCATATTTTTAAAAGCTATAAACAATTAATACATCATTCAACAGGAGAATGAATAAGCATCTTTACAATGGAATATTATTCAGTGATAAAAAGGAACTTTGAAAGAGCCACCGATTCATACAATAACATGGATAAGTCCAAAGTACGTCTTGTTAAAAGACAGAAGCTATGGCCAAAAGGCTACATACTGTATTATTCTATTCATAAAACACCAGAGAAAAAGTAAAGCTATAAGGATGGAATACTCATCAGTATTTTCCAGCTGTTGGGGGGAAAGGGTGTTGGTTAGCAAACAGGTAACACACAGAAGAATTTTGAGAATAATAAAACTCTTCTGTATGGTACCAGAGTGGTGAATACATGACATTATGCATTTGTCAAAACATACAGAACTATCAATATAATTCACAGAGAATGAGCTTAGTGTGTGCAAATTAAAGAATCAACCAGGATGTTGAGGAATCCAGGATGGAATGTAGGCTGTGACAAATAAATCTAACTGGATTACACAACTGCACTGGGTGTGGGTACAAAGTTGTCTAAACTTTGCAAAATTGTGTTTTGTCTGGAAACTATGAGGGTAAAGACAAAAGAAGCATACATAAAAACTGTACTGTAGTTGATAAATTTGTTTCTTATGATATATAGGTAAACAATTCTGACACTACTTTACATGTATACTGGTGTTGAACAAATAAATAAGTGGATGGTAAATTGTGAAAGCCAGTTGCTTACTGTTAAAGAGGAAAGTTAGACATTAAAAAAGGAAGATCAGAATGGACCTGTAGTAATGGATTAGAGTACTAACTCATGTTTCACTTAACATATTTACAAATGAATGGATAGAAAATACAGAAACAATTATAGATGTGGGTTAGTATACAAATATACATTACCTAATTCTGTCCATTAAGAAAGCTTAAAAGTAATGAGAGCTCAGTAACAACGATCATTTCCAGATCTTGGTTTCTAAATATAATTCCCCAACAAAAGGAACCAGGGTTCCTTGGGGAAATGGCTGATTCTAGGACTAAGGAAGAGAAAGTACCAGATGAGTCTAGAATATTGTATAGTACCAGAAAATAAGAAAGTACTAAAAAGATAAAAGGAAGGGGGCATTTCAAAGGTGCACAGGGGCCAGTCTGAAAAATTCCCAATGGTCAAAGCTGGAAATATTTGAGCAAGAAAATAAATGAGGTAGTATCAGATTAAAACTGAAAGTATAAAATAAATGCAGTCATGTGTCACTTAATGACAGAGATATGTTTTGAGAAATGCTTCATTAAGTGACTTCATCCTTGTGCAAACTTCATAGAGTATACTTAACAAAAACCTGGTTGAACAGCCTATTGTTCTTAGGCTACAAACCTGTACAGCATGTAGGTAAATGTAACACAATGGTAAGTATTTGTTTATCTAAACATAGAAAATGTACAGTAAAAATATAAAAGACTAAAAAATGGTTCGCTTGTATAGGACACTTACCATAAATAAAACTTGCAGGACTGGAAGTTGCTCTGGGTGAGTCACTGAGTGGTGAGTAAATGTGAAGGCCTAGGACATTACTGAACACTACTACAGACTTTAAAAACACTGTACATTTAGGTTACACTAAATTTATAAAAAGTATTTTTCTTTCTTCAATAATTAAAATTGACCTTTGTTTCCTGTAAGTTTTCACTTTCTAAACTTTTTAAAAATGTAAACTTTTAACTCTTTTATAATAGCACAGCTGAAAACACATGTCATATAGCTGTATAAAAATATTTCTTTATATCTTTATTCTATAAGGTTTTTTCAATTTTAAAATTTATTTGTTTACTTTTTAACTTTTTTAAAAGCTAAGACAATAACACACACACTAGCCTAGGCCTACACAGGATCAGAATCATCAATATCACTGTCTCCCATCTCCACATACTGTCCCACTAGAAGATCTTTGGGGGCAATAACACACATGGAACTGCCATTTCCCATGATAACAGTGTCTTCTTCTGGAATCTCTCCTGAAGGACCTGCTTGGGACTCTTCTCAAGGAGATTTCGCCCTTTTCAGAAATATGTCCATGGTTGTTTGTTGGGTTTGTTTCTTCTTTTTTTTTTTTTTTTTGACACAGATTTACTTGTAAGTAGATAATACACCATCAGTATACATACCTTTATATTAATGAAAACTAAGTTGGGGTCCAGATTTTTACACTTTTTAAGGAGACTGTGAAGTCTTTAAAAGCTTTTCCTAAACCCTTCATGGTGGATTTTCTTGAAGGTTCTTTTTCTTCTCCTGCAGTTTCCTTTACTTTTGCCCTTTCTTCCCCTGTGCATTTCTGTTCCAGTGCCAACTATTCATTAGTGAATTCCTCAGAGCCCACCTCTAGGAGCTCCTCAGTGTCATCCTCATCCACAGACAGGTTTAAAGTTGTGTGCCATCTCAACCACAACCTTGTTAATTTTTGCAACTTCCTCATCCTTGATAAATCCTTTGAAGTCATGGATGAACCTCTTGAGTGTATTCTTCCAGATGCCTTTCATATATTCCTTGGTGATATTACCCCAATCCAAAGAAAGGTTATTGAAGAGTCATAGATGTTTTAATCCTTCCATAATTGCATCAATGTCTTCCTCAGTTTCAGCATTAGCCTGGACAAAGGTCCCCTTCATGTAGTAAGTCTTAATAGCTGCTATAATCCTTTGATCCTTTGGTTGGATCAAAGAGGTGGTATTTGGAAGGAGAAACACCCACTTTGATATTAGGATGAAGATCTCCAAGTAAAGGAGGATGTCTAGTAGCACTATCAACAATAAGTAAAAATCTTGAAAGGCATGTTATTCTAACAATACTTTCTCAATTTGCTGGCATAACAATTCAGGAGCGCCTCCTGGAGGAAAAGCTGAATCATACATGACCTCATATTGCTCCTATAGTTCACTGGAAGTGTGTGCTTATTGATGTGATTGCAGATCCTGGGGTTCTCACTGTGTCAGATCACAGGGTTAACATTTGTAGCCTGCAACACTGCCCCCAAGCAAGACTGTTATCCTATCCTTAAAAGCCCTGAAACCTGGCATTGACTGGCCTCCTTATGGATAAAAGTGCTTTCAGGCATCTGTTTCCAGAATAGGGAGGTTTCATCCACATTGAATATTTCCTCTGGCAAGTAATTTTCCTTCATAATCAGCATATCTAAAGTTTCAAAAATTCTTCAACTGCTTTTTACATCAGCCCTCAGAAACTCATCACTCAATTTCACATTATGAAATGAATAACAATCCTTGAATCATTTAAATAACCCAGAGCTAGCAGTAAATTCAACATCATAGTCTGGTACAGCCTTTTCTTTCAACATCACAAACAAACTTTTTCCTTCGGCTGTAATTGTAGTGGTACTGAGAGCAATATGCCTCTATATCTGGTCCTCAATTCAGGTCACTAGAAGTTTCTCCATGTCTGATATAGTCCCTTCTAGAATTTTTGTTAGTCTCATTGCCTTCAAGTAAGCATATCATTTAAGGGTTTCCATTACTATGTTCTTGTTCTTCAAGATCATAGCTATAGTGGAATGGGACATGTCTCTGTGATAAACAATAACCATCACTGATTTTCTACATTCATAGTCCTTAATCACTTTTAATTTTGTTTTTAGATCAATCACTTGATGTAGCCTCTTGCTGGCAACATTAGCAGTGGATTTGTAAGTTTAGGGGCCACGATGAACAAAACAACATGAAATTAAATCAAGAACAAAAGAAAATGGTACAATCAAGAGATGTAATCACAAGACGTATGAGGCTTCTGCCAGCAAAACACAGCATACTGTTTTATAGCAACCTTTTTTTTAAGTAGAAGGTTTATACTCTAAAATAATAATAAGCATAGTATAGTAAGTGGATAAACCAGTAACACAGTTGTTTATCATTATTGTCAAGTATTACATATTGTACATAATTTTATGAGCTATACTTTTATATCACTGATAGTGCAGTGAGTTTGTTTACAATAGCATCACTACAAACACATGAGTAATGCATTTGCACTAAGGTGTTATGATAGCTACAATGTCACTAGATGACAGGAATTTTTCAGCCCCATAATAAATAATCTTATTGGACCACCATTTTATATGCAATCTGTCACTGACTGAAATGTCATTATGCAGCACTTGTGAGTGCTGCATCTACACCACTGGACTGTACAGGACACCTGCTAAATTATGTTATGCTACCAAGCATGGGAGATGTAGCAGCACTACTTAATACATAGAAACAAACACATGATGCTCAATGAATTCACAGGAAGAGTAGATTAACTTAGAGAAAACTTCAATAGCATAAAAATGGACAGGGAAACTATAAAAATGAACCAGTCAAAAATAAAGGATACACTAACTGAAATGAAGAATAATTTACAAGAAATCAACAGTAGAGTAGATGAAGTTGAGAATCACATTAGTGATTTGGAAGATAAGGAAGTAGGAAATAATCAGACCAGCAAAAAGAAAAATAATTAAAAAAATAAAGATAGTATAAGGAGCCTCTAGGGAAACTTCAAGCATACCAACATTCCCATTCTGGGATTCCTGAAGGAGAAGAGAGAGAGAGCAAGAAACTAAAAACTTATTTGAAGAAATAATGACAGAAAATGTCACTAACCTGGCGGAGGAAATAGACATACAAGTCCAGGAAGGGTAGAGAGTCCCAAACAAGATGAACTCAAAGAGGCCCACACCAAGACACATTTGAATTAAAATGCAAGAGGTTAAAGACAAAAGGAGAATCTTAAAAGCAGCAAGAGAAAAGTTGTTAGTTACCTATGTGGGAGCTCCCATGACTGTCAGCTGATTTCTCAACTGACTCACTGCAGTCCAGAGGGGATTCACAAGAAACATTCAAAGTGATGAAAAGTAAGGACCTATAACCAAGATTACTCTGCCTGGCAAAGCTATCATTTAGAATTGAAGGATATTTAAAGAGTTCCCAGACAGGGAAAAGCTGAAAGAGTTCATTACCACCATACCAGTATTACATGAAATGTTAAAGGTTCTTCTTCAAAAAGAAGAAAACAAGGAAGAGGAAGAAGGGGAAGAGGAGATAAAAATATGAATTATAAAATGGCAATAAATACATATCTATCAGTAAGTGAATATAGAAAATAAAATAAATGAAGGAGCAGAACAGAAACAGACTCATAAATACAGAGAACATTTTGACAGTTGCCCCATGAAAATGGAGTTGGGGGATGGGTGAAAAAATTGAAGGAATTAAGAAGCAGAAATTGTTGTTACAGAATAGTCATGGGGATGTAAAGTACAACATAAGGAATATAGTCAATAATATTCTACTAACTATGCATGGTGTCAGATGGGTACTAGATTTATCAGGATGATCACTTAGTTAGTTATATGATTTCTAATCACTGGATATACACCCAAAACTAATATAATATTGGATATCAATTGATATTTACAAATAAAAATTATTTAAATTTTTAAAAATAAATACATAAAGACCTAATGTAGCTAAATGGATAAGAAAACAAGACTTACAGCCCTGGCTGGGTAGCTCAGCTGATTCGAGTGTCATCCAGATATACCAAGATTGTGGTTTTGATCCCTGGTCAGGGCACATACAAGAAGCATAATGCATAAGTAAATGGAAAAACAAATTAATGTTTCTTTATCTCTCCCTCCCCTCCTCTCCTGTCCTTCCCTCACCCTCTCTAAAATCAATAAATAAAAAAATTAAAAATACAACAAGACCCATATATATGCTGTCTACAAGAGACCTACCTTAAAACAAAAAATACACACAGACAAAAAGTAAAGGGATGGGAAAAGATATTTCATGCAAGTGGAAATGAAAAAAAAAACTGTGGTAGCAATACTTATATCTGATGAAATAGTCTTTAAAACAAAGGCAATAGCCCTGGCCAGTGTGGCTCAGCTGGTTGGAGCATCACCCCATAACCAAAAGGTTGTGAGTTTGATTCCTGGTCAGGGCACATATCTAGGTTGCAGGTTCAGTCCCTGGCATGGGTATGTACAATCCCTGGTTCAGGCACATATGATCCCCAGTCTGGGCATGTACAGGAGCAACCAACTGATGCTTCTCTCTCACATCGATGCTTCTCTCTCTCCCTTCCTCTCTCTAAAAAAGCAATGGAAAATGTCCTTGGGTAAGGATAAAAAAATATTTTAAAGGCTGTAGTAAGAGACAAAGAAGGAGACTACACAATGATAAAGAAATTGATACAAGAGGATATAACCCTTGTAAACACCTATGCACCTAACATAGAAGCATTTAAATATGTAAAGCAAATTTTGATAGGTATAAAAGAGATTGACAGTAATAGAGTCATAGTAGGAGATTTTAACTCTTCATTGACATCAATGAATAGATTTTTCAGACAGAAAATCAACAAGGAAACAGCAGCCTTAGATGACACACTAGATCAGATGGATTTAATTGATACCTTCAGAGCATTTCACCCCAAAGCAGCAGGATATACATTCTTTTCCAGTGCATGTGAAACATTTTTTAGGATATATAACATGTTATGACACAAAACAAGTCTTGATAAATTTAAAAAGATTGAAATCATGTCAAACATCTTCTCTGACTATAATGGTAGGAAACTAGAAATCAATCACAAGAAAAGACTGAAAAACACACAAAGATATGGAGACTAAATAACATGTGACTAAAGAATGAAAGGGTTAACAAATGAAAGTGAGAATACAACTATTAAAAAGCAAAAACAATGAGGTACCATTATATAATAGACACCCTATTAGTACGGCCAAACTCCCAAAAGCTGAAGAGCAGGCGGAGCAACAGGAACTTACTGCTGGTGGGACTGAAAAATGGCACAGGCACTTTGGAAGATAGTTTGAAAGCTTCTTACAAAACTATAATTTTATGGAAATAATGGGATTTTGTACTTACTAGCCCCAGTGAAATGCCGTAATGTTTTGGTTGAATAAATCTCATACTTTTATTTATTAAATTATCTTCAAATAACCCAATTGATTTATGCCATATTTTCTTACAAGAATGACATAGAATAATAGACTGTGAAATCATACATCCATAGAATTAAGTAATTTGGCCAAATGAGATAATAAATAAATTTGAACAAAAATGAAATATTTTTGGAAATGATTTTGTGGGAAAATATGAAGTAAATAACAGAATGAAATATAAGAAAACAAAAAACACTGGGGGGTGATCTGGGATGGGAGTAAAAGACAGAAAACTGTACTGAAAAACAATTAAAATAAAAAAAAGAAAAAAACAAAAAAGAAAGTTTATTACAAAACTAAACATACCAGTAATTGTGTACCTTTGTATTTATGCAAATGAATTGAAAACTTACATCCATGCAAAAACGTGCACCCATGTGTTTATAGTGGCTTTATTTATAATCACTAAAACTTGGAAGCAAGCAAGATGTCCCTCAATAGGTGAAGCATAAACATACTGTTGTACATTGACACAATGGAATATTATTTAACAATAAAAAGTAATGAGCCATCAAGCCATGGAAATTACTGAACATTAAATAATAAAAGGAACTCCCATATCAAATACTAGAGGTATGAAAGTAAGAATCATCAACTAAGAATTTGATGCTCTCAGAAGAAGAAACCTTTCTTACGACACTTATGTGAGCTGACTGCTTGAGATTTGCTCATCAGGTCTATCAGGAAGACTCATAAATGCCTCAGAAAATCCATTAAATTCATATTACTAACTGCAAGAAGCCAATCTGAAAAGGCTACATACTATCCAACTACATGACACTCTGGAAAAGTCAAAACTATGTAAATAAGTAAAGAGATAAGTGATTGCCTGAGATTCAAAGGGAGAAAAGGAGGATTGAATAGTTGGAGCACAGGGAATTTTTTAGGGCAGTGAAACTATTCAGTATTATACTGTCACGATACATTGCACTATACATTTGTCAAGTCCCATATAATTTACAGTACAAAAAGTGAACCCTAATATAAACTATGGACTTTAGTTTACTTATTAATATGTCAACAATGACTCATAAAAAGTAGAAAAACTACATTAAAATATTATTTATCTTCAAAAATGATAGTATTGGCCCTACTTATCTATCAGGAATGAATAAAAAAGTTGTAGCATGGAGCCTGGCACAGAGTTGGTGTTCAGTGTCTGTTTGCCTTTGAAGTAAAAGAGTGGAAACAACTGAAATGTCTATCAGTAAGGGACCAGCTAAATAAATTCTATTGTATTATCATACAATACCCATACAATAAATATTTTGCAACTATCAAAAAGGATAAGAAGGCCTGGAAAAGACAAAACTATAGAGACAGAAAACAGATAAGTTGTAACCAGGGACTTGGGGAGGGATTGACTCCTAAGGGGGAGCACAAAGGAATTTCTGGAGTGCTGGAACTATTCTGTATCTTAATTGTTGTGTTAGCGGGTGCTTATTAAAACTCATACATCTGTATAAGAAAACTAATTTTTACTTTTAAAAATAAATAAGAACACCATGAGGAACTTTAAAAAGCTTTTAGAAAAGCTACTATTTTCCTTACAATTATGAAAGTTTTCAGAGCACTCAACAGCGTTGCTTTCAGTGAAAACTGTTTCACTTACAATCAACTTGTTCAAGACAGAAGGGTTCTTAAAGATCAGTGAGCCACCTTCCTCCACATACACTCTCATTTTGCAGAAGGAAAAACTGGGGGCCAGAAAGAATTCTCCCAAGGTCACATGCAAATCAGTGGCAAGCTAGAATCGAAACTGAGATTTCACTTTCCTCTTAGTTCAGGACACTTTTCCTACATTTTATCTGTAACAATTTGACTAATTGTTTTTGTATCTGTTAAGCTATATAAAGAGGGTTTTTTTAAATTGTAAATTCTCCCCTGGAATTCAGTAAATTGTGAAATTATAGAAGCTGAATCTTCTCCTCTTTTTGAAAATTGAGGTAAAATTCACCATTTAAACATATATAACTGTGTGTCATTTAGTATATTCACAGTGTTGTGCAACCATCACCACTCTCTAGCTCCAGACATTTTTACCACCCCAAAATGAAATCTCATATCCATTAAGCAGTCATCCCTCATTCCTTCTTCCCTGCCACCCCTGGAAAACATTAGTCTGCTTTCTGTGTCTATGGATTTCCCTATTCTGGATATTTAATAGAGATAGAATCATACAACAAACAGTATGTGACCACTGGCTTTGGTTCTTTGGGGTATACATCTAGGATAGAATTGTGAGATTATATGGTAGTTCTATGTTTAACTTTCTGAGGAAAAACCAACATGTTTTCTACAGTGGCTGTAGCATTTTGTTTTCCCAACAGCAATGTGTCAGTAGTCCAGTTTCTCCACATCCTCCCCAACATTAACTATTTTCCTTTTTTAAAATTATACCCATCCACCCTGGCTGGTGTACCTCAGTGGATGGAGTGCGGGCCTGTGAGCTAGAGGATCATGTTTTGATTCCCAGTCAGGGCACATGCCTGGGTTGCAGGCCAGTTCCCAGCAGGGGACACACGAGAGGCAACCATACATTGATATTTCTCTCCCTCTCTCCTTCCCTTCCCCTCTAAAGATAAATACATTAAAAAATCTTTAAAAAATTATACCCATCCTAGTGGGTGTGACATTGTATCTCACTATAATTTTGATTTGCATTTCTCTATAATTACTAATATTGTTGAGCATCCTCTCATGTGTTTATTGACCATTTGTATATCTTCTTTGAAGAAAAATCTTTTCAAGTTTTCCCCCAGGTTTATTTGTCTTTTTGTTTAGTTGTAAATGTTTTTTCAATTGTTTTTTATTGTTGTTCAAGTACAGTTGTCTCCATTTTCCCCCCACCACTTCCCTTGCACCACCCATCTCCACCTCCCACCCTTGATCCTACCCCCCTTTGGCTTTGTCCATGTGTCCTCCATACATGTTCCTTAATGACTCTTTTGCTTCTTTCCTCCATTATTCCCTCTCCATTCTGGTTACTGTCAGTTTGTTCTTTATTTCAATGTCTCTGGTTATATTTCCTTCCTTGTTTGTTTTGTTGATTAGGTTCCAATTACATGTGAGATCGTATGGTATTTGTTTTTTGCCACCTGGCTTATTTCACTTAGCATAATGCTTTCCAGTTACATCCATGCTGTCGCAAAGGATAGGAGCTCCTTCTTTCTTTCTGCTGCATTGTATTCCATTGTGTAAATGTACCATTTTTTTGATACAATCATTTATTGATAGGCACTTAGGTTGCTTCCAACACTTGGTTATTGCAAACTGTGCTGCTATGAACATTGGGGTGCATAGGTTCTTTTGAATTGGTGTTTCAGAAGTCTTACGGTATAATTCCAGCAGTGGAATTGCCAGGTCAAAAGGTAGTTCCATTTCAAGTTTTCTGAGGAAATTCCATACTGTTTTCCACAGTGGCTGCACCAGTCTGCATTCCCACCAACAGTGCACTAGGGTTCCCTTTTCTCCGCAACTTTACCAGCAGTTATTTGTTCATTTGGTTATGATGGCCATTCTGTCCAGTATGAAGTTGTATCTCATTGTGGTTTTAATTTGCATCTGTGATGGCTAGTGATGCTGAGCATCCTTTCTTTCATATGTCTCTGGGCCCTTTGTGTGTCCTCCTTGGAAAAATGTCTGTTCAGGTCCTTTGCCTGTTTTTTAATTTGGGTTATTTGTTTTTGTGGTATGGAGTCCTGTGAGTTCTTTATATATTTTGGACCTCAAACCCTTGCAGAGGTATCATTAGCAAATATGTTTCCCATACAGTTGATTCCCTTTTCATTTTGCTGATATTTTTTTAGCCATGCAGAGGCTTTTTATTTTGATGAAGTCCCATTTGTTTTTTCTTTCCTTTATGTCCCTTGCTCTAGGGGACATATCAGTGAAGATATTGCTGTGTGGAGTATCTGAGATTTTCCTGCCAATGTTCTCCTCTAGGATTTTTATGGTGTTGTGACTTATATTTAAGTCTTTCAGCCACCTTGAATTTATTTTTGTGTATGGTATAAATTGGTGGTCAAGTTTCATTTTTTTGCATGTAGCTGTCCAGATCTCCCAACACGATTTGTTGAAGAGGCTATTTTTACTCCATTTTATGCTTCTTTCCCCTCTGTCGAATATTAGTTGATGATAGAGACATGGGTTTATTTCTGGGCTCTCTGTTCTGTTCCATTGGTCTATGTGCCTGTTTTTATGCCAGTACCAGACTGTTGTGATTACCATGGACTTGCAATACAGTTTGGTATCAGGTACTGTGATCCCTCCTACTTTGCTCTTTCTCAAGATTTCTGAGGCTATTCAGGGTCGTTTGTGGTTCCATATAAATTTTTGAAATGTTTGTTCTATATCTGTGAAATATGTCATTGATATGTTGATAGGGATTGCATTGAATCTATAGATCGCTTTGGGTTTTATGGACATTTTAATAACAATGTTTTGTAGCTTTTAGTGTACAAAGCTTGCACCTCCTTGGTTAAATTTATCCATAAATATTTTATTCATCTAAATACTATTGTAAATGATACTATTTTTTTAAATCATCACAGTGCTCTTTGTTTTAAAATTGAAAATAAATGAATTGCTATGTTATGGAGAAATAAACATACTGTAGTCTATCCAAAGGATTGAGTTACTTTTTCTAAGTAACTTAATGAGAGGAAGAAAAGCTCTTGAGATGTTCATATCTGCATTTCTTTGTAATTAGGATTTTAAAAATTACAATGACAGAAGGCTTATCTCAAGGATAAGAGGCCTTTTTATTTATTTTAATTTTTAATAAATGCTAGACTTCAAGGATAAAATGGGGAGAGATGTGGGAGTGAAAATTTTCTAGTGGGTTGACCATAAATAACATACAACATTAATATGTAAATTATTATTCTTGCTTCATCTTGTGCCATTCATATAGCTCTAACTTTAAAAGCTGCCCAATATGGTCCACTATAGCCTTGACAAGAACAAATCAAGGTAAAAGTGACCTGAGCTCCAGTTTTGGGAAGTATGCTGCAATGAAAATAACATTGATTTGAACCTTAGGACACCTGAGTTTTAAGCCTAGCTCTGATATGTCACTTTAGGAAATCCATTCCCCCTCTAGGCCTCAGTTTTCTCATGTGTGAAGCCCTAACAACTTCTAAGGGCTATTGTAAAGATCAAGTGGACTAACACAAGTGAAGTTTATCAACTACTCTACAAATTGGAAATTACATAATGGCTAAACAGAGAATAGCCTCATTTGTTTCTTCCAAGCTCAATTACCAAAGCAGAATCAAAGGGCTCTAATACAAAAATCCAAGGATTGTGCATAATAGCTACTATTTATTGAGTACCTGCCTCATAGCAATCTACTTTGAATGTTTGGTAGAATTCAGTAGTGAAGCCATGTGGTCCTAGACTTTTACTTTTTGGGAGGCTTTTAGTGTTTGTTTCAATTTCCTCACTGTTGATCTATTAGATTTTCTAGGTTTTCTTCATTAAGTCTAAGAACTTTATATATTTCTAAGAACTTGTCCATTTCTTCTAGGCGATTGGATTTGATGGCTATAGTCTTTCATAGCACTATTGTATGATCCTTTGTATTTCTGTGGTATCCATTGTATCTTCACCTCTTCCATTTTGATTTTGTTTGAGTCTTTTTTCCTTAGTCTAGACAGAAGTTTGTCAATTTTTTAAGCTTTCCAAACAACCAGCTCTTTATTGTATTAATTTTTTTGTATTGTCTTTTTGTTCTCTATTTTACTTCAATCTGCTCTAATTTTTATCATTTCCTTCCTTCTAATGATTTTGGGCTACATATGTTCTTGTTTTTCTAGTTCTTTAAGATAGAATGTTAAGTTGTTCAGAACTATTTTTCTTGTTTTTCTGATATAGACCTGTAATGATATAAATTTCCTTCTTATTACCATTTTTGCTGCATCACAAAATTTTGATATTTCATATTGCCATTCTCATTTGTCTCTATGTATCATTCAATGTCTTCTTTTATTTCATTTTTGCCCTAATCATTTTTAGTAGCATTTTGTTTAATCTCCACATATTTGTGGGGGATTTTGCTTCCTTTTTGCTGTTGCTTTTTAATTTCAGAGCATTGTGGTCAGATAATATGCTTGGTTTGTTTTCAATTTTCTCCAATTTGTTGAGGCTAGTTCTGTGTCCCAACATATGGTCTATCCTTGAGAATGTTCCATGTGCACTAGAGAAGAATTTGTAATCTGATGTTCTGGGATGAAAGGCTCTATAAATGTTGATTATGTCTATTTGGTCTAATGTGTCAGTTAACACCGATATTTCTTTATTTATTTTCTGTTTGGATTATATATCCATAGATGTTAATGGGTATTTAGGTCCCCTATTACAATTGTGTTTTTGTCAGATTCTCCCTTTAGTTCCATTTGTAGTTGCTTTATATGTTTCAGAGCTCCCTATTGAATATATATATTTGAAAGTATTACATTTTCTTGATGTAGATCCCCTTTATCATTATAAAATGTCCATCTTTGTCTCCTGTTACCTTTTTAAGTAATGAAACCTATTTTTTCAGATATAAGTATGGTTGCACCCACTTTTCTCTGGATGGCATTTGCTTGTAGAATCAATTCCCATTCTTTCATTTTGAGTCTATATTTTTTCTTTGCAGCTGAGATGTGTCTCCTAAAGGCAACATATAGTTGAATTTTGCTTTTTGATCCAACCTCTTACTCTATGCCCTTTTATTGATGAGTTTAGTCAATTCACATTTAGTCAATTCACAACCACATTGTGTGGTTGCCTCTCACACACACTGGGGACCTGGCCTGCAACCCAGGCATGTGCCCTGGGCTGGGAATCCACCCGACAACCCCTTGATTCGCAGGCCAGCGCTCAATCCACTGAGCCACACCAGCTAGGGCTCCCTTTCATGTTTTTGTTGTCACAAATTATCTCTGTTTATGCTGTGAGTTCATTTCCAAATTTTAGAAGCTATTGCCTTTGTTTTTGAAATGTTTCTACCTCCTCTATCCTTTATGTTATGTTTCTGTATATAATACCCTATTCTGAGAAAAGGGTGCAAACTTCTGCCTCTGTCTGTCTCTTAGTCATCTTACTCATAGTTTTGTATCATTTTGTCTTTTGTTTCAAGTAGAATAACCCCCTTCAGTATTTCTTGTAATGGAGGTCTGTGGTGGTACATTCCCTTAACTTCTGTATGTCTGGAAAAGTCTTTATTTCTCTTTCATATCTAAAGGATAACTTTTCTGGGTATGTTATTCTTGGCTGGTAATTTCTCTTTTAGTGGTTTGAATAGTTGGTTCCCCTCTCTTCTTGATGGTAGGGTTTGTTTGTTTTTTGCTGAGAAATCTGATGATAATCTATTGGGATTTCCTTTCTAGGTTACCATTTTTCTCCCAGGCTGCCTTGAGAATTTTTTCTTTGTCATTAATTTTTGACCATTCTAATATATGTGCATTGGAGGAGGCCTTTTAGGATTGAGACACTTAAATTGTCTGTTTCCTTCTTGGATTTGAGAATCTAGGCCTATCCATAGGTTCTGGAAGTTTTCATCAACTATTTGTTAAAATAGGCACTCATTACGTTCTCCCTCTCTTCTCCTTTTGATATACCCATTATCCTTCAATTGCTCTTTCTGATGGAGTCAGATAATTCTCATACAGTTCTTTCATTTTTTTTCAAGTCTCCCTCTTTTCCTATCTGTGTCATTTTTAATTTTTATCTTTAATATCAATAATTCTTTCTTTCATCAGGTCAGCTCTATTTCTAAGGTTGCCAATTTATTCTTCATTTCTTTTACTGAGTTCTCCACTTCCAGAATTTCTATTCGCTTCTTTTTTAAAGTTTAGATTGAGGGTGAGAGGTGGGGGTGGGGGAGAGTGGTGGGAGGAAATGGAGACAACTATACTTGAACAAAAATTTAAAAAAAGAAAAACAAAAAAGAAAGTTTTGATATGTTTGGTAAATGACTTTTTGTTCATTGATTTTATTTCTAAATTCATTAAACTGCTTTTCTGTGTTTTCTCATATCTTGTTGAGATGTTCCCCCCTAAAACTGCAATCTTGAATTCTCTGTCATTCAAATCACATATATTTTTACATCTTTAAGTTTATTTTTTGGAGATTTGCCATTCATTTTTGGGCTGCCTCATTACCTTTGGTTATTCATGGTATTTAATGAAGTCTTCTGTCTAAGCATATACGGGAATGAGATTATTTTCTTTTAAGAGTGGTACTTCTCTAGTAGTTTGATAAGTCTTTCTTTCATTTTCCAGTTGGTGGCGCTGAAACACATGTTTTTTGTTTTCTTTTTCCAGTTGGTGGTGCTGAAGCACCTGTTTTTTGGTTTTTCTTGCCCTACTCTGGCTTCTTGAACTTCTGCTGGGTGATGGAAAATGCCCTTTATTTGCTGAAAAGGTAGGCATGTCCACTGTGAACAGATCACCTCAGTTTCAGGGCACCCCCCACCATGGGAATGTGGTAGCTGATGGGGCTCTGAACTTGTGAAATCCCAGTGCTTTTCCCTGCAAATAGATGCTGCTGGCAGTGAAGCCGCAATGGGTGGGTACAGGGTGAGCTGGGACAGGCTTACTGGTGCCTGTGTGGCTTCGTCTCCTGCCAGTAATGGCGACTGTCAGGCTTCAGCTGCCTCACCTCTGTATCTCTCTACCCTTGTCATTGGGATAAAGCATAGCATGGCCCTGCTGCTCAGTGAAAAAATATTTTTGTCACTCCAGCTCTCAGAGTTGCAGATAATATGCTCTGTAGCCCTGCACTCACTGCTACACCTTCTAGGGCCTGCTGCTAGCTCTGGGAGGGTGAGTGGGGGGGGAATGGCTTGGCTCTGTGGCCTTGTTTTTCTGCTTGGCAATGGCAGCCACTGTAAGAGCAGGATGGAAAATTACTAGGAGAATGTGGCATAAGAGCACATCCCTCCCCTTCCCTATGTGTGTTCCAGGAAGGGCAGTTACCCCAAGTGTTCTGGGAAGAGAGGGGGCGGAGGGTTAGTCAAGTAGATAACCACCTGGACTAAATGTTGATAGAGTCAGCTAGGAAAGGCCGCCAAAATTTGCCCGCCAG
>PVKM010015292.1:0-28082 GCA_004027735.1 Carollia perspicillata | reverse complement strand
GTGTTCCTCCTTGGGTCCATCTTCTTTGGGACTCTCTGAGCTTCCTGGACTTCCTGGAAGTCTATTTCCTTTGCCAGATTGGGGAAGTTATCCTTTATTATTTGTTCAAATAACTTTTCCACTTGTTGCTCTTCCTCTTCTTCTTCTGGTACCTCATATGATTCGGATGTTGGAACGTTTAAAGATGTCCTGGAGGTTCCTAAGCCTCTCCTCATTTGTTTGAATTCTTGTTTCTTCATTCTTTTCTGTTTAGTTGTTTGTTTCTTCCTTCTGGTCCACTCCATTGATTTGAGTCCCAGTTTTCTTCCCATCACTATTGGTTCCCCATGCATTTTCCTTCATGTCACTTAGTGTAGCCTTCATTTGTTCATCTAATCTGCGACCAAAATCAACCAGGTCTTTGAGCACCCTGATCACCAGTGTTTTGAACTGTGCATCTGATAGGTTGGCTATCTCTTTGTTGCTTAGTTGTATTAGCTCTGGAGCTTTGATCTATTTTGTTGGGGCCATTTTTTTTTTGTCTTGACACACCTGTTACAGAGCAAGGGGTGGAACCTTAGGTGTTCACCAGGGTGGGGCAACCTAGTTGCTGGGTTGTGATGCTATATGTGGGGGTGGGGTCTGAGAGGGATCGAGGGTGCTCTTCTGCTCTCTCAGATCCCAGACTCCTCTGCCTGTTCCCCCAAGCAAATTGGGCCTTTCTGGTGCTGATTCCCAGTGGGTGGATTTACGTATATTCTAGGACCTGGTGGGTCTCTTCAACAAACTCTCCTGTGTGGCTGGGAGTCACTCCCTGCACCTCAACCCCCACAGGTGTTTTCAGTCCATGTTTTTAAGCTTTGTTTCCTGGTGCTGGGGCCTTGGGTTGCATGGTCTGGCTTACTTCCCAGTTATCTGTGCGCAAATGTGGGACCAACTGGTCAGCCATCTTGTGCGCCGTGTCCCGCTTCACAATTGCCAGCCACCACCTGCGCACTGGAGGTGCTTTTCACGCCCTGTGCCTCTGCTTTTTGTGCCACTACCTGTCTCTGCTCGGCCCCCCGACTCCGCCCTGCTTAGCAGTCGAGATGGATGTATCTATTTTATCTCCTTGGTTGTCTGACTTCCTTACAGTTCAATTTTCTATCAGTTTTGGTTGTTATTTTGTTTCTAAATTATTGTTGTTCTTATTTTGGTTGTGCGAGGAGGCGCAGTGTGTCTACTTATGCCTCCATCTTGGCCAAAAGTCCAGGATAAACATTTTCGAATTCTAAAGAAAATTTCAGCTTTGGAAAGGGAGATGAGCAAGATTATTTTTACAATCTCTTACAATTTTAAGATACCCAGATTTACGGTTTGTGAATTGTGTTTGATTTTTATGTTAGCATATTTAGAAGGGCAATATTTTTAAATGGTAAATGACTTCTTTTAAGCAAGCCAACTGTTTTAAGGCACCAATAGAGACAAATTTAAAAAAATTATAGTAAGAAGGCAACCTTTCCCCCCTACATAATTATTCTCTATACTAACTAGAATTCCTATGAATGTACATATGTATATGTATAGATAAATGTACATATTAATATATATCCCATATAGTGTACCTCATATAATTTACTCCATATTATATATACATTTATTAAAGATCAAATGATTTTTACCAAAATTTCATTTTGAAAAATTTCAAAATATAGACAAATTGAAATAATTGTACAGTAAAAACCCATGGGCAGACCACCAGAGTTCTTCAACTAATATTTTGAGACATTTGCCTGACTCCAGCTCAAAATGGGTAAATATGATACCAGTTAATTTCATATCCAGAAACACATCTATAGCATTCAATGCAGTGAATTCCTGAATATCAACAAATAGACCACAATAATTGCATTTTCATTTTTCCAAAACAAATACTTCTTAAACACTTAGCAGCAGCATCTCTCTTAGCCATGCTTTTTTCTATCTCCAGTGTTATTATGTTTTGAGGCAAAGTATTTGTTTTTTATAACAATTATGACCGAGTGCCTTGTACGTGAGGATATTGCAGTGAGAAGATAAAGTCTCATGAAGCTCAGAGGCGACCTCAGTGAGTATTGTTGCATTGAGTAAGGCAATGCACTCTTGCTTTACAGCTTATTTTTCAAACCATTCCAGAGGTCCTTTTTAATAATTGCTTTTAATCTTCCAATACTCTTAAAAGGAGTATTTAATTTCTCCTTTAATGAGAATTCTCTCCCTTTTAGAATCATCTTCCATTATTGTCTTCCTTTATTTACATTTGGGAGTAAGGTCAAAATTCTGGCCTGGAGTAGACTCAGAAAAGGCTTGCCCCAGCCACTTATTAGAGAAAGGGAAAGGCTGTCTCATGTATCCTGGAGTGGGACTCAAGATCAAGGCTATTCTTTTTTTTTTTTAAGATTTTAATTTATTTTTAGAAAGGGGAAGGGAGGGAGAAAGAGAAATATCAATATGTGTTTGCCTCTCACATGGCCCACACGAGGGATCTGGTCCACAACTCAGGCATGTGCCCTGACTGGGAATTGAACCAGTGACCCTTTGGTTTTCAGTCCTTGCTCAATCCACTGAGCTACACCAGCCAGGCAGTCAAGGCTATTCTTACAGGAGTCATCATATTTTTGGGTGGAAATAGTAACAGCAAAGATGTCAAATGACCTGAGGTGTTTGGCTCCCCTCTTTTTATAGCTATGTGATCTTATGATAGCTAATCTCTTTGCCTCTCTCTCTCTTCATCTGCCTTTTATTTCTTCCATTTCTCTTTTCTCTTATTTCTAGAATTATGGTAATACCCCATCGAAGGAGTCAAATTTTGCTAAGAGTTTTGTAGTTTGGTGGAAAAGTTCATCATTGTAGTTTAATCATCTTGGTTTCTGATGGTGACCTATTTTATAGTGTCCTGTGTCCAGCTAACTGATTCTGTCTCAACTAGCCATTTGTTATGCAGCTAAAGGGTGAGTTACTTTGAACTCCCTATGTGCCTTCTCCTGCTGGATACTCTAGCCACTATATTTCCTTCAATTCCTCCTCAGGGGGGAATAGCACCTGTCAAGTTCTGTTCTTTGAACCTCAGGAGGTGTGTGAAGACTGAGCATAGTAAAAGCTAGAAGACTTCAGTTATATAGCATTCATTAGGCTGGCTATTCAGACTTAAACATAAATAAGTTGAATTGAATCCAGCAGACAAATTGAATGTTTGGTCTGGTCTTTTAAGTTCATATTGCATGGAAGAAAATATCTTTTAAATTCAGTGTCACATTGACAGTACTGTCAGAGGGAGACTTGTCAGCTGTCAGCAAGTCTCAGTAAATACTTCACAATTCTATTAAGAATAGGCCCAAGGTCAAGCACTCAGTAATATCTCCTTAACTTAAGGCCTTTTGCGCTTTCTTGGTTGACTGACTTATTTGATCATGTCACCTCACCTTCACCTCCACGAAGCCATTAATTTCAGAACACGAAGTCCTGCTGGGTGGCAGATGCCTGAGATAGAATCTTGGGTAACTTCTTTTCCGCTCTGGGTCTAATTTTTTTCATTCAGCATGCAACATTTCAATGCAAACTGAAATTCAAATGTATTTAGTTTCATCAGTGTTTATTGAGATGATGCAGGTATCTGACACACACATTAAAGTGTTCCATTAAGATTGGCTATTGTTATAATACTTATGTAAGCATTTGGGACAAGAAACTTGACCTCTGCCACCTTCACTTTAGTTAAATACACAGGTGGTGACTGCAGAACAATGCAATGCTAAATAGAGCACGATTATAACAGTAATGGACAACATTGGCTATAATGAACATCTATTGACTTATTCCTGAGACTTTCATTATGTAGAAATCTTTGACGTGCAAGTTTACAAATTCTAAGGGAAAAAAATCTGCAATAGAATCTCTTTCTCAGCCCCAAATTAACCTCCTTATCACCACCCCAATAAATAATTGCAGTACCTCTTTTTAAAACTTATCTTCAAACTTATGAGAAAACCCATCACATAGTTTGGTCCCATGTTGATCATCGGATTTATTATTTTTAGCCATTCAAGTCCACACATGCTGTAAACTGCTTTCTCAAACCTTACTTCCAGTTGCCTTCCATATATTATTCATTCATAATCAGTCTTACAATTATAAAGGAAGGAGTGTATCTATAGAATATACAGAAATCAATACCAACAAACCCTCAGTCTCTCTTTGTGCAATTTATTCCTCTCCCACAGAAGGGTCCATATCCCCTACCCTTGACTCTGAGCTGGTCATGTAGCTTTCTTTGATCAATAGAATGCAGTGGATGTGACAACATTCCATTTTTAGAACTAAGCCTTAAAAGCCTGGCAGAATTGGATGAGAGACTATGGAAAGGGCAGGGGGGGAGAGAAAGAAAGATAAAGAAAGAGAGACAGAGAGACAAAAGAGAAACCTCTCTAGCAACTCTACCGAAACATCAGCAATGAGACTGAAGTCCTTGTGGACCCTAATAGAGCCACCCAGCCAACACAACATGAGCAGAGGCAGACCACTTCTGCAGAGCCTCCACACATTGCAGAATTGTGGGTAGATAAATGATTTGTTATGCAACAATAGGTTATTGTTTATAAGACAATGATTACTTTTCCACATTGAATTAACATCTCCTGATAACTATAATAGCTACCGTTTATGGAGGCATTTTAAATACATTACCTCATTGAATGCTTAAAACACTACTTTAGTAACAATAAATATTTGATGAGTAAACTTGAGCACAAGGTTGTTAAATAACTTATTTTTACACAGTTAACCTTAGTAGAGATATTTTGACTTATTTAAGGAACTCCACTTCTGACTATCTATAAGCATGGGAATACCCTTCCTAGAAATAAAGACTTGGAAAATAAACATGTGGTTAAGAGATCAGCTTAACCATCCCTCAACCGAAAATCAATTGGTCTGTGGCAGTATAGAACTAAGATTCTAGTGTAAATCAAGGCTGAAAATAGATCTTGGTCCAGTCACATGGAGATGATTTCTGCGACTCCCCTAGTATACACTGGGTCATACCTTACAAGTTAATTTTAAGTTAACAGCCTACATCTCTGATGACAAGATCAAGTTCTTGCTCAGGAGGGTTATAGGGAACTCTACCAGCCTGTGGCTTAGTGATTCATTTTTTTAGCATAGTCATTTTAAATTTGGGAAAGATGATTCCATTAGTTAAATGGAACTAATTTTTTTGTCTGCTCCCTTTTTAATGTTTTATTGTTTATGCTGTTACAGTTGTTCCAATTATTTCCTCCTTTGCCTGTCTCTACCCAGCCCAACCCCACTTCCATAGTCAATCTCCATGCCATTGTCCATGGTGATGGGTCCCTCATATATGTTCCTTGACTAATCCCTTTACTTTCTTTCAAACAGTCCCCACCTCCCTCCTTCCCTCTTACTGTTGTCAGTCTATTACATGGTTGTATGCCTCCAGTTCCATTTTGCTCATTAGTTTATTGTATTCATTAGATTCTTCTTATAAGTGAGACCATATAGTATTCGTCTTTCACTGACTGGCTTATTTCACTTAGCATGATAGAGAAACTAGATTTTATGTGTCCATAAACATATTTCTTGAAGAGCAAGGCCATGGATCCCATTGTATTTTTTAAATATTTACAACCATAACCAAACCAACCAAACAAAGCAGTTCTATAATCTACTGATTTGGAGTTTCCAAAAAGAAACCAGTTTTTCTTGAAGAAAATCTAAATTATTTTGGCATGTATAGATATACTATTTGTTCTATTTAATTTAACAAGATCTTTTCTTAAATTGATCAACTATTTTTATTTAGAGCCATTTCTTTTAATTAATACAATTTGGTTTATGGGATACTTTTCTTTTTCCAAATACCCTTTAAAAGAAATATATAGCTAGAAACTTTTTTCAATGGATCATCATATTACATATCTTATAACGGAAATACCAGTTTAGTACTTTAAGAAGCATTGTGTTAATACTTCTATCCCACATTTTTAATGGATGTTAAGGTTACTCTTTTTCATTTCAACACCTCACACACTGAAGAACACCTACTATACAAAAGGAACTTTGGATGTATAAATGACTAAGTAGTAGAATATCACAACTATAAGTACCTTAGAGGAGAACAAATTTTATTTTACTTGTAGGAAAGGGAGGATCAAGGAAAAAAATCACTGAAATTCCAAAAGTAATGTCAAAGCTTGGGTTTGATTCCTGTTCCAATGTTCACTCCTCCATGTGTTGTGTTCGGTAGATAATGTTCACAGAGTGTGAATGGCTATATTATGAGCATACATATGTGGCCATTTCAACTGTGGCCAGATCAGATACAGACAGCCTATAACATTTGATGCCATCACATACTTGAGCCTGTTTTCTAGACTCTTCTGTCAGAAGACCCAGAGATCTTGAAATTGTGAGCCCAGGCTGTGTGCGACCTCATAGTCCCTGTCATGTTTATAAGAGGGAAACAGATTGCCCAAGGACATAAAGATTGTTGGTTCTAATATCATCACTATCATCTCGGTCACACTCCTATTCTGATTCACTGCTTTTTCCTAATATTTTATTTCTAATTTATGTGCTCTATATTAGAACTAACTGATATTTATGAAACACATGCCCAGGACCAGACACTGTGCCAGTGCTTTACATGAATGAGCTAATTCAATTCTTAAAACAAATTGTTGTATAGCTATGATTATCTTCATTTCTCTAATGACAAAACAGAGGGTAATGTCACAGAATTATTATCTTCATTTCTCTAATGACAAAACAGAGGGTAATGCCGCAGAATTATATTGTGACACAGTTCACATTCTAAATTTTATATCTTTATCACAATTTTATAAGCCACTTGCCTGTATTAAGACTTAAACACTGCAACTAGCTTTTCCCCTTTGTCAGGCACTGCCCAGCGTGGTGCAGTGTGGCCTTTCACAGTGTGTCCGGGAGTCCTTAACTCCTTCATGATCAGCATTACAGCTTAGTGAGCACAGTTCAGATACCCAGGTTTATTTATTTCCATTGGTCTCCACTGGTACCTCAGGACACTTTGACATTAATTGTTCATAAGTCCATGAACAAAATGTTTACACAATTCCTACATTGAGAGTTCACCTGAGTTCAAATTCTGTCTCTGACTCATTAACTTGGTGACTGGTCACAAGTTTCTGTGCTTCAGATTGCCCTTATGTAAGATAAATAAAATGCCAATGCTTATCTCACTGGGTTGTTGCGAATATTAATTAATCAATATATGTAAAGTCCTTAGAACAATGTATAGCACATAAAAATACTAGAAAACTCAATGAATGTTAGCTATTATTATTTTTTGTTTAGATGTGTAATTTGATAACTAGTCTAAGCTGACACTATTGGAACAAGGGATTTTAAATAAAGTTTACTAAGACCACTGATGATATTCTATTGAAAGAAGGTAAGTGTAGGAGGAAGATGGATGTAAAAGGGGGAGTTCAAGTTTTGTGTGTGTGTGCATGTATTTCTGATCTGGAAGCCATATTTTGTATGTGGTTTCAAAGCTGAAAGAAGTATTGCCATTTAGTGAAAGTGATAAAGAGGCAAATACTAACTGCTACTTTAGATTGTGAATTTTCCCAAATCAAAAAGGTGAAAGGATTAAGAAGTACAAGTTGGCTGTTACAGAGTGGTCATGGGGATGTAAATACAGCACAGGGAATATAGTCAATAATACTCTAATAACTATATATGGCGTCAGATGGGTGTGAGATTTATTGGGATGATCAGCTGATCCTGGGGCACTGTGTGAATGACTCAGCTAAATGAGTCAGAAATTAACCAATTGTTGGTTATTAAGAAATAGGGGCACCATGTTAGCATGTCTTCTTAATTTTCAAGAGTTTCTAGAAATCTGTTTTGTTTTTATGTGAACGTTTTCAATTTTTAAGTATTGGCATCTACCTGAACATAAGTTTGTGAGTTAAAGAACCACCCCTAAGCCACGCCCATCTTGTTTATCATTCGCTGGAGAGCTTTGCTGTAGAAGCACTATGTCAAAGCAGGTTGGTGCCCTATCAGAGTTCTGATCTTATCTTATTTCTGGCCACTTATTCAGTTTGAGACTTTGAAAACAAACTTCTCAAAGATACCATTCTTAACAATGTTTCAGAGGGGGTGTGTTTTGTTTTCTGCTTAAACTGTTACCCACCCCAGCAAAATGTTCCTATGTCATGGATCAGGTACAATGACATCCCTTCTCTAATGTCTTCTCTCGGTGTACTTCAGTTATTCCCTATCATTCGTAGGGTAAAAGCCAAATACTTGAACTTGACTCCCAAGGCTCTTTATGAACTGGCTCCTTTCGCCCTTGATCATGTCAGCCTTATTTCCATCTCAGGGTTTTGCGTTTTGTGTTTTGTTGTTTTTATGTCCATGCTTCTCTTTGTTCAGAACACTCTTTCTCCCAATTTGCTTGTGCCTGAATCTTTTTCAGGTCTCATTATTCTATTCAAAGTGATCAATTTCAAATAAATCCTCTTTCTCCAAACTGTATCAGATTTCTTCATTATATGACTCAATTTAATTTCTTTTATAAATCTATTAATAACTGAAAATATATTTTATTGTGTTTATTCTTGGGCACCCACTAAAGCATAAATTTTTTTAAATTGGGGATTTTATTTGCCCTGTGCTTGGAATGGTATCTGGTACATCATAAGCATTGAATAATTATTTGTGCAATTAATAAATGGGATAATTCACTGGGCTACTTTTTTATGTTTTTTTTCTTTTTTTAAAAATTTATTTTTATTGTTATTCAAGTACAGTTTTCTGTCTTTTACTCCCATCCCAGTCCGCCCCCCAGTGCTCCCCACCTCCCTCCCATTTCCACCCCCCTTAGTTTTCGTCCATGTGTCCTTTATACTTGTTCCTATAACACTGGGCTTTTTTTAAACAGCAGCATATCAAAGTATATTTTAGTTAGGTGCTATATACATTTGTCTCTCCAAATAGTCTATAAACATTCTCAAGGTGCCTGGTTTCTCGATCTATTCTTAGATTTCTAAGGACCCACATGTCAGTAAACCTATACTTGTAAGCTTTTTCATCAGTTAACACTCATAGAAAATGATAATATTTTATGTAGTACACGGTGGTAAACTGATAAAGCCAGAGGCAACTAAACTAAAGGCTTCAGCAGTCCCATAACCTTTTTAGCTGCCCTGATGACTGAAGTGATCAAAATTTAGTCTCACTTGTTACTTATTTGTCTCTGTACCCAAGTTCTAAAAGAAGCTCACTATGTTCCTTAGGGAAACACTTCCCAAACATACCATGTACTAAAGAATGTCAATTTGTGTCAGATGATTTATATTTTCTTGGATGAAGAATTGAGAGTCAGCACTGAAGGAAGAGTTCCAGGTGCTATCAGCGTGGTGATAGACACTCTGCCCTGTCTTTGTTTGCAAATTCTATCATTTCCCTGAACAGTTGATCTGACTAAATCAAAGGCGGCTCCATTGTTGCCTGAAAAGAACATCAGTGTAGAAATCCTGCCAAGATAACTTTATTGAAATGGCTTTCTTTTATGCATAATTACTGGTGGGAAATACATTGCAATTGAGATTGGATATTAGGGAATAAATCTTCTAATGCAAAAGGCAAACTGAAGGCACTTCCAGCATTGCAGCATCAAAGGAATCAACATTTCCCATCATGTTTGACACCAAGTTTTCCATTTCTTTCCCTGAAAGAAGAGAAATGATGCTCAGGATGAAATACAGCAGAAATGGCTTAAGCCAAGGATGATGAACTGGGAAAGATTCCTTCAACTTTCTAGGTTTGTTTGGGAGTAATAATATTGCCTTATTTTAAATGAGTATTATATGTAAAATATTTAGCATAAATAACTCCCATGACTCATAACCCACTGACCCAAACTAAGGTGCTATCCATGTGCTTACATAGCTGTTTTGCAGAATTCACAGCGATTGTTGTAAGTTTGCCCATCAGTACCACACACTGGTTTTTGGCTCTTGGGACAAGGTTTTCCATCTGTAATTGTCTCCTCATAGTTGCTGCAAAAAGCCTGAGATTTAAATGAAGTTTTTTTCTTTTATTATATGATCAAAGGCATTGACATCATTAGCCCTCTCAAGCAATAAAAACATGCTAACCCTATGCTTAGCAATTCTCTTGAAAGCTCTTATTATTACAATTAAAATATATGTTAAAAATAGAAAGAAATAAAAATTATTTGTAGTTCTAGCACCCAGACACACTCTTCATTAGCATTTGTTCTTTTTTCTTTCATGTCCTCTCTATGCATTATTATTTCCACTGTATAATATTAGAAATAGGGTCACACCGTATATATGCTTCACTTATTCTTTACCATTTACCTTTTCTATACCATTATGCACATTCAGAGAAGATTGGTTTTGTGCTACAATATGCCTTCATAAAGATGTAAAATAATTAATTTTATTAATACCCTATTGTTGCGTGTTTCTTTTTTACATTAACTAGCTGGGATTATCATTTTACATATAAATATTTGTATATTTTGATTATTTTCTTAGGGTGTATTTTTATGAGAAGAATTGCTGTCTCAAAGTTTATAACTTTTAAGGTTTCCAGTACTGATTGCCAAATTGCTTTTTCATAATTGTATAGCACAAATTCCTCATCACTTTCTCAGAGTTTTTGGAAGTATTTGTCTATACTCCTCTCATACGTCACTCCTCAACACAGCCAAAACATCATGAGATAATAAGCCATATCCGATTCCCCTTTCTATCCAGTCCCTAGACAGAGCCTGGTAGAAGTCAAATGCTGAAAACCATTTGTGGGATAGGTGTAAAAGAGATGCTAAGCAGTTTGTTCAAGATCACAGAGTTATGCAATTGTAGAACCAGGATTCAAACAAGGACAGTTTAACTGCAGAGCCTATTTTCTTAACCTTTACACCATTCTGACCGTGCAGGAACCCACTAATTCAGACACACTGGTCCACTAACAACCTTTAAAAACAGTTTGCTTTTTCCTAACATTGCACTACTCTTTTCCCCTGGAATAAAATTTCCCTTTCATATCACTCTTTAAGGTACATCTCAAATACCATTTTATAGTCTGAAATTTTTCTAATAACCCTGAGAGAAAAATGGATTGCTCCAGTTTCCAAATGCCTACAAACTTATGACCTGACACCAGATTTCAATAGTACAAACCTGTTGGTTTTTACTTACATTTTTCCCTTTATATGCGAGTTCCTTGAAGAAATGGGTAATAAAATACGTGTATGTATAGTATAGTTCTATCACTGACCTGTTAATTAACTATCTACCTTTCTACCTATCAGTCATACAAACAATGCATGTTTATAATAGAACCTTTAGAAATTCAGAGCAGTGCAAAAGGGATTTATTTAAATCACCTGTAACTCATTTATCTAAAAATCCGAATTTTTCCTCAAGAAAGTAGCTGCTGTTTAAAAAGAGTTGAGACTGAGAAGACAAAACAACTATGTGTGATCTTAGATTAAACCCTAAATTAGAAAAAATGATATTTCTGGGACAACTGGCAAAATTTGAACAAGATGATAGATTAGTTAATAATTACAAAACAATGTCAATTTCTTATTTTTGAAGATTGTACTAAAGTTATGTAAAATTTTAATATTTGGGAAAGCTGAGTAAAAGATATATTGTATTTCAATGTACTACTTTTACCACTTTTTAAATCAAATTATTTCAAAATGAAAAGATTAAAAAACCCTTTCAAAAATAAAGTACAGAAAGTCAATTTAGACCTCTTGTTGAACATATCTTAAACTAAGTTTAAGTAAATGTATAGATTAAAAAGGCACATCTCAAAATGTTTGTACTGAGCTCCTTTTTACAAACTAGAAATGATACTGTATTTCACATTTGATAGTTTTTTTGTATATTCTTAAAAATGGCTGAATCTTTCATTATTGCATAATTCCATCTGTTCAGTTACCAAACCATCTATCCGTCCATCCATCAGTTAAGCAAGGCGCTTAGTAAATTAGTGCCATGACTAAAGCACTAGGATTCATAAAGGAGATAAAACACTTTCCTGGGCCTTAAGGGGTTGACATTCTAAGAAGACTATCTGTGAAAGGTAACAAAATATAATAAATGTTGAATTAAATGTGTTAGTAAAATCCAATAGAAATGCAGATGAGAAAGCAATATATCATTCAAGGGGACTATACAGTAGAAGTGATTTTGCTGTTAGGAGCTTCCCACAGATGCGGGGTATGTGAGAGGGGACATAAGGGTCCTTCCAAATGAGAGAATAAGGACATTCTTAATAATCATGCAGATAGTGGTGGGTAATTGTATTTCAGAATGGAAGAGCAGCATTAGCAAAAGCATACGAGAAGTCCGGGCATATTAGAAACTGTAGGCCATCTGGTGTGGTCTGAGCATTGAACAAAGAGGTTGGCAACAGACTGGAAAGGAACTTGATTGCCAGGCTAGGGAATTTGGAAGTCACTGTCTTGGGAGGTTACCTGTAATTTTGGATTGAGACATGAAGAGTATTAAAATGTTAGAAAGAATATACTTTGTCATCTGTGTGAAGGATTTTTGTTGACTAAATTAATGTTTTAAAAATAATGGAGTTGTTTCTCTTTATATCTCTTTACAACTATTTTGTTAAAAATATTTAATATTCAATTAGAAAATAAAATTACAAATGTAACTCTGTAGTTAAGATTAAATCATAAAAATTATAATTAATAGTTAATAGTTACAAGCATTTAACACTTACTATGCACTAAACCTTCTTAAGAACTGTATTTAAAATAACTCATTTAATTAAATACTATTATTAGCTGAATTTTATTGATAAAGAAACCAAAACCTATAAAGGTAAAGTAAATGACCTCAAAACCAAACATGTACTGAATAATAGTGCTGAAATATAAGGCTAAATATTCTCTTTCTCAAAGCCTATATTTTAAAAAAGCTAACTGCTTGTTTATTTTTGTATTTTAAGTTATATAGCAACTTTTATGAATGTAGACCCTATTATTACTAATTACCCTCTCAAAAATGTAGATCCTATAATTAGTAATTGCCAACCCAAGCTACTGGGAGATTCAGTATCTATGAATCTGCCAAACACTCTCTCTGTACACCCAAGTCTGTTTAGTAAAATTTAGAACTGTGATTCTCCAGTTTCAATGTGCCCCAAAATGTCAAGGGGCTTCTTTTTGGGGAGGGGCAGTTCAAGTAGAATATTTTACTAACATGGCAGTTGTCTTTGTATTTTATGCACACACACACACTCAGAATGATCTGCTTGGGGGGGAGGTTGGGAGTGGGGGAAACTATATATGCCTAAGGGGAAAATGAAAAATTTTTAAATTTCTGTAGGTTTTCATTATTGTAGGCAATTATGCCCACATCACTTACAAAGCTATGTCAAGGGACTTTCTAAATGTAGGTTCCTAGGCCTCAACAGCCCTAGAGATCCCTGTTCAATCAAAAGGTTTAACATGTATGCGTGGAGAACATAAATATGCATTTTACAAAGCATTTGTAGTGGCTTATGAACAAGGTACTCGGATCTCGAGTAACTGTATGCTCTGAGTTGCCTGTGGTCCTTTCAGTTTATGATTAACTTCTTGTGATAGCTCATGTAAATACTACTTTACTCTCAAAATTATCCTGATTTGGAAAATAAATGACATTCATACCATACTTTTATAAGCACTATACTGTTTTCAAGGTTTTGACTGCATATAAACTCCTTATTATGGAAATGTGACATCTGACTCATGTACAGAAAATAGGAGGTAATTCAAGTCATTTTCCAATGTTAAGAAAAATGCATCTGTCAGCCTGTTCTCTAATTCAGTGTCTTTGGTTATATTTTGCTTGTTTGTTTGTTTTGTTGATTAGGTTGACCAGAGGGGAGAGGGGAGGAAATTTCAGGGAAAAAGGGGAAGGGTTTGCAGGAACAAGTATAAAAGACACATGGACAAAAACAAGGGGGGAGTGGAAATGGGAGAGAGATGGGGAGGGCTGGAGGGTGGGCTGGGATGGGAGTAAAAGGCAGAAAACTGTACTTGAACAACAATTAAAATTAAAAAATGGCTGGGAAAAAAAGAAAAATGCATCTGCCTGAACGATGACACTTTGTCTAGATCTATGCATCGTTTTATCACTCCACCCTCTCACCAGATCAACCAAATGAACTTAGAAGATCCTATTGAAATAGCCACAAAACTTCCCAACTCCTCACCATCCTTGAAAGACAACCTCTTGTCACAGAGAAGTGCCCATAACTGAGATGCACATACCTGAGAGCCTCCTTGGCTCACAGCCTCTGCAATGAGAAAACAGACGCTGATTAATCATAGCACCTCAGAAGAAGTCTAGAAGCTTACAGTTAACATTGCCCTTAGAAATCTTCCATTACAGTTGTCTTGCTTTATGGATTAAGAACCGAGGCCCAGAGAAGAGAAGTCGTCCAGGACGCTCACCTTGTGCATGGCATGCCCGAGCCAGAGGACAAGTTTCAAACGACTAGTGCAGAGTGCTCTCGACCGCACTTGTTCTGGATGATTTTCATGACTTTCATCCAACACATTGTTTTCTTTTGTATAATGTTTACCTTGAAACTAGGCTATACATGAACAAAAGAGGGCAAACTGGGGACCTCTTCTTTGTCAAGGAGGCCTATATTTCACCAGAAAGAAGATGAAATTCCAAAATCTAGAGTCATTAGATTAAAGGGTAATAAAAATGACTGGCAAAAAAGACGCCAATATAATAATATAACACAAAATGTTTTTGAGAGCATTTGAAAAAAATCATATGATTTATCACCATTCCTGCTAACACTAACAATATGTAACATTTACGTGCAAAACTTCTATATTTTAAGCACTGTATTAAATTTCATTTATATTAAGTGGAACATTTTCATTTCAAAGGCAAGGAAACTGAGCTCTTGGGTAGCTTGTCTAGGGGCATTCACCTTGTAAGTGGCAGAGCCAGGAAACAAACTTTGGTCTTTTAGACTCTCTAGCCAATGTACTTTAAAACAAAAAACAAACAAACAAAAAACTTCTATTGAAAGAAGTCTTAGAGCACATAACATTCACAGTCTCTTTTCATGCAAAGAAACTGAAACCAGAGGAAGGGTGTGATTTGCTCAATATTAGAGAAAATGATATTAGCAGAATGAGGATTAGAGGCCAAATCTTAAAATTGTCATCCCAGGTACCTTCTACTTTTCCTATCTATTATCTATCTCTCTATCTATCTCTCTGTCTACCTATCATCTATCATCCTTTACTCTCCTTACTTAGAGGTAAGTAAGTAAGACTCAGCTTTCAGTAAAATAAAAGCATCTCAGAAAAATTCCAGCATTGAAGCTGGTTAGATAATAATTTCTTGAAGGTGACTTTAAATGAGAGTGTCTAATTTCAATATAAACTGGTTCCTTGAAAAATGAAGCTTATTTGTAACCATATGCTGTTACTTGTGGTCTGCTGAGGTGAGCACGATTGGCCTGGAAGTTCAGGATTAGCCACTCAGGGCCCACCTGACCCAGAAAAGGCCTTCTCATCCTATGAGATGTAATGCTGTCTTTACAATTTGATAAAACTAGCCCTGGTATAGTATTATAGTGATAATTAAAGTAGCTAATTCTAAAAAGTGTGGTGGGCAGCCACCACCATTAACCATCCTTATCATCATTACGATCCTCATTGTCATTGTCATCATCATCATCACCAGAGAAAACATCACACCGTGACTGCTGACACTGACCCGTCTGGTCCAGAATTCCGTTTCGCATGTATGCATCGTACTCACCAGCACAGAGGAACAAATAGGCCGTGCTAACCAAAAGCAGAAGGCTGCCTGATGGCTTCATGATCAATGAGGTCTGTGAGGTCTGTAGGGGATGTGTCAATAGGGTGCATCCCTGTGGATGTTTTACAGGCCGTATTTATAGGTGGATCCATATGCACGCATCTAAGTGCCTATACATTTGGAAGCCAGCCAGATTCTCCACCTTGATTGTGTAACCTATTTCCCCAGTGATTGGAGACACAGCTTATTTCATGCCTTTTCCATACAGTCAGAAACAATGGTCAAATATGACGTTTGGGCAGAATGAAATGAGTTACATGTAACACACCCAGAATTTGCTCTCATCAGCATGTGGTGATAATTACAATCAAGTCATTTTCTTTCAATTAGTTTGTTTTGGGCCTTCCCCCAGTGAAGCCTTGGGGCCAGACAGCTTTCATCGGGCAGTAACTTGTAGGATGGTGTATACAATTTGTGTGCAACATTTATAGTGTTTGGTGTCATGGCTACCAGGGAAATAAAAATGCTCATGTGAGGGTTTTTGAGGTGAGGAATTTATTAGACAGGCTAAGAGCACACTCCTAATGGTCACTGAATTAAAAATTCTAGATATTCAAGGTGAATGTGAAGCAGGGGGTGGGGGCATCTGTTTTCTTCAACCCTTTGCTGTTGAGCAGTATATGCATGATGGTTACTAAGTAAAATTTTTACTTGAACAAGTCTCTCACAGGTGGATTTCAGTCATTGTGCATAAATGTCATCCACACTTGCCTTCTTCTCCTTTCTCAAATATGCCATGTACTTGCTCCTCACCTTAGGATTCTAGCTCTTACAGTTTCCTCTACTGGGAATACTCCTGACCCAGAAACTAGAATGGTTAGTTCCTTCTTTTTAGAACTAGAAGTCCAAATATCACCTGCTCAGTGAAGATCTCCCTGACAATTCCAAATACCTTCACCCCAAATCAGATCAATATAATTCATTGTTTTCTTAGTGCTTTGCGATCTCTAAAATGATCCCTGTTAATTAATTATTTACTTGTGTATTTTCCCACCACCAAACAAATACACATGCACACACAATCACCCACACTCGTGCACGCATACAGGCTGGAATATAAACTAATGGATCTTTCCCACTGCTGTGTCTCCATGCCCACAACACCATCTTGCACATAGAAAGAAGTGCATAGATATCATTCTGATTTTACAAAGGCTAACCAATAAAAATTCCTTCCTTCCTTCAAAACTAATAATTAAACTCCAATTATTTTAAATATTACTAGATGCTGAAGATGTGGTGACAACAAAGACAGATTCAGAGAGCTTACCTTCTTCATTCTTTTCTCATACACTTGCTGGGTGGGACCTACTGATTCAGGAATTTAAGTAGGCTCTGGAAATTTAATGCTGAATGAGTGAAGCTCACAGGCAAATGGAGAAATGTGTGTAAGTCAGGGGAGCACAGAGGTGAACACATTTATCTGACAGGTAAAGCACTAAGAGTGGCAGAATGGCAGAGAGGAGGTGGTCATGACCATGTGTCACAGAGGATCTGGCCTTCAGAGTCAATAGAAAGTCAGAGACACATAGGTGGCAACCAGCATCCCAAGAATAAGGAACAGTATGGAAGAAGGGAAGCAAATAAGAACTGGGCCCTATTGTGAGAAATAAGAGTAATGGTTAGATTCAAATGCAGAGAAAGTCTTTAAGATAAAAGAGTTTTACAAGCTATGTTAAGGATTGCCCTATTTTTTTGTACTTAGGGTCCATCAAGATCCCTGGATGTATGAGTTTATACTTTTTATCAAATTTAGAAATTTTATAAGTATTATTTCTTCAAAATTTTTTCATTTCCTCATTGCCCTTCCCCCAAGCTGCATGAAGTTGTTCTACAGCTTACTGATGTTCTCCAATATTTTTTCAGTGTTTTCTTCTCCTCTCAGTTTTATTTTTGCTAGTTTCTAATGCTGTCTTAAAGTTTATTTGTCTTTTCTTTCTCAGCGGCTAACCTGCTGTTACTAATACATAGTATATTTTATGTCTCATTTGTTTTACATATATAATAAACAGATAAAAAAATATATTTTTCTTAACATGTTCTATCTTTCCTTTACCTACTTGAGAATAAGGAGTAACTTATTGAGAGGCTCAACTACAATTATACCATTTGTGTCATTTCTGGATCTTTTTATATGATTAATGGATTTCCAGATTTAGGGTCTTTCTGTTTGTTTGTTTCTTTGAATAACAGACATTGTAAATTTTAATTTTTTGGACACTGGATATTTTTCTGTTTCTGTAAATATTTTTTATCTCTGTCTTTGGATGTAGATAAACTACTTGGAAACAGGAAACAGGAATGAACAGATTTTATATACATATGTATATACATACACACCCATACATATACACTTATATATGCATACATACATATATATAAAAATCTACTCATATACATATATTCACACATATATACGCATAAATCTATACATATACATATGTGTATATACACATATATGTATGGATTTATAGTTTTCATAAAATTTAGAAATTTTATAACTATTGTTTGTTAATATTTTTAAATAGTGAAGTCTGTTAGAGATATAGTAAAGTACAAAAAGCAATGAACAAACACACAGATGCTCACTACTCTTATTTACTAGAAGTTAATATTCCTTCAAATATTTTCACCATGGTTTTACATAAATGATTTTTTTTTATTCTAAAGGAAACATAGATATAAAAAGGTTAGGTGTAGTTCATCAACACCATGTTGAAAGACAAGAACCAAGCTGGAAGATCAACAGCACTTCAATCAGGACTTATTGTAAGATCAGCCACAGAGACAGTGGGACGTTGGCAAAAGAACAGAAACTGCACACACAAACACGCTGCTGAACTGACCTTTGACGAGGGGGAAAGGCAACTCAGTGGAGGAAGTAGCCTTTTCAGTAAAAGACACCAGACCCACCAGAGTTCCACATGCAAATAAACAAAAAATGGATCATAGAACTAAATGTAAAATGTAAAACTACAAAATTGCTGGGAGATGATCTAGGAGAAGGTATAGAAAACTTCAGTTTTGGTGAAGAAATTTTTACACATACCACCAAGGCATCATCTATAAAAAAATTTGAGAAGTTGGACTTCATTAAAATTCAAAATTTCTGCTCACTCAAGAGAATGAGAAGGTGAGCTGCTGAATGAAAGAAGATATTTGCCAAAGAAATAGATGACAAAGAACTGTCATCCAAATATATAAAATAAAACCCTTAAAAATTTAACAGTAAGAAAACAAAGCACTAAGCTTAAAAATGAGAAAAAAGATCTTAACTTTTACCACACCAAAGAAGATATACAGAAAGTAAATAAACACAGGAAAAGACAGTCAACATCATATACCCTTAGGGAATTGCAAATTAAAACAGTGAGTTTTCACTACACACTTATTAGAATGACTAAAATCCAAAATATTGACAACAGCAAATGCTGACAAGGATCTGTAGCAGTCACAACAAGACAAGCAAGAAATTTAAATGCATCTTTTTAACTGAAAGAAGTCTAATCTGTTAAGGTTATTGCTATATTGTGATTTATTCTATGCATTTGGTCTTTATTTGAGGTTCTTATCTCACTGCCTGAAACCCTTAGAATTTCTGTGCTGGACATGATAAAGGAGTCCTTTGTTATGTCAATGTGGTAACTGGTGGCAAACACTTAAGGCTGGGGGCAGGGGCTGGTTGCCAGAGGAACGAACCACGTGACAGGTGTTTTCAGTCCCACCCACCCTCCTGACACCTGGGGAAGAAAGAGGGGATGGAGATTCAATCAGTCATCAATGGCTAATGATTTTATCAATCACACCTATGTAATGAAACCTCCATAAAAATCCAAAAGGCTGGGGGTCAAAGAGCTTCTGGATTGGTGACCCTGTAGAGATCTGGGGAGAGGGGTGCCCCTGGAGAGGACAAGGGAGCTCTGTGCTTTTCCCACATGCCTTGCCCAGGGCATCTCTTCCCTCTGGCTGTTCCTGAGTATACCCTTTTATAATAAACTGGTAGTCTAGTAAGTAAAATGTTACTCTGAGCCACTCTTGCAAATTAATCAAACCCAAAGAGGGAATCGTGGAAATCCCTGATCTATATAGCCAGTGGTCAGAAACACAGGCAACAACCTGAACTTGGGAATGGCATTTGAAATAGGGGGCTAGGGACCAGTGTTGTATGACTGAACCTTTAGCCTGTGGAATTAGAATCTCCAGGTGGATAGTGTCAGAATTGAGTTGAATTTTAGGGAAACAAGCTGGTGTTAGAGAATTGCTGGGTGGTATGGAATAAATCTACCCCCTCACATTGAAACTGGAATCTAGGAGCCATAAAGAGCTACACACTGTATGATTCCAATTAAGCTACACACTGTATGATTCCAATTAAGTTTTTCCAAAAAGGAAAAACTACAGAGACAGTAAAGAGATCAGTGATCGTCAGAAGTTCAAGAGGAGAGAGGAATGAATAGGCAGAACACAGGTGATTCCTGGGGCTGTGAAACCATTCAGTGTGATGCTGTGATAGAGGATACATGTTGATACTGTACATTTATCAAACCCTAGAGAATGTACAACACAAAGAGCAAACCTTCTATTAAACTACAGACTTTGGTTAATAATGCTGTGTCAATGTTGATTTTTTAATTTTAACAAATGCATCTCTCTGGTGGGGGGTGTTGATGGTGAGTAGGAGGGGAGAGGATATTTAGGAGCTCTCTGTTCTTCCTGCTCATTTTGCTATAAACTTAAAAGTGCTCTAAAAATAAAGTATACTAATTTAAAAGAAGGTAAATTGTGCCAGAAACTAAAGATAATACTAAAAATAGTTAGAAGCTCCAGTTCATTCTCAGTAAGGCTACTGAGTGCATTTCAGAGCTGTTTTCCTATAACTGGGAGATATTTTCCTTCAAAAGCATTATTATTAAAAGCATACTTCCAGAAAGGCACACAGCACAGCACTTCACAGTATGCATAAAAATTTAAACACATTCTATTTATTCACTTTTCCTAAAATTAGATCTGTGGAGTCCTAACATTATTGCACCTGTGACACTATTGGGGCTTAACATGTGTGATTTAATCTAAAATTGCTCATAGGACCCAAACCACAGAAATCTGTCCAAATCTATTTTCTTCCTTCCGAGGACTCAGTGTCCCTGGAGAAAATAGACCGGCAGACTGTCGATAGTACAGATGTACCAAGAGCACAGACAGAGCGAATTCTATTACAGATAGTGTTGCTGATGAGGACAGAGGTTGCTAAGGCCCCCACTGAGGAGGTGACATTTGAGCTAGAGGAACAACCGAGGAAATCCATGAAAAAGAATGATTCTTCCCTTTTGCCATCTTTGTGTTTGTTAGTCTACTAGTCTACACATTTCTATCAAGCAGAGCTTCCTTCTCTGTGTTTCTGCAGCACCACACTTCTCCTCTAGGCAGCATGGTACAAGTGTCCTTCAAATCAGGCACGTGAGGAGCTTCTGAGAAAGTAGAAACAATGCTCTTCCCAGAGTCTAGGATCTGGGGAACAAAAAAGCTTGGTGTCCTTAGAGAGTCTGGGAATGCAATCACATGCAATGATGTGTTCATGAGATTCTGCCGGTTTCACTTACATAAAAGTGTATGAAGGTTTTCAGTAAGTCCCAGAAATGAACCTATAATTAGTTATGATGCCTGTAGGAGGGACGGACTCAGTTCCTCTTGAAATTGTGGGTAAGGAAATAGGAAAGTATTTTATGGTGTCTGCGTAAGTCTATAAAACTATTTTGAAAGCATTGTGCATCTAACAAAATTACTACCACAAAAATGAGTTGGTTTTTATTGGGTGAGCAGTTTTCTACACAATGAGAACCTGAGGACGGTGTGTGGTAAGTCCAGCTATTCATTTGGAAGGTAATAGTTCAGGTTAAGTGGCCCTATTGCTCTGACCTGAGACTTGTGTAGGCCCTTCTCCCACCACTGCTTCCCTTTCTCAGCAGATGATCTTACATACTTTTTCAATACTGTGTTATTAACTATAGTCACCATGCTGTACAATAGATCTCCAGAACATATTAATCTTATTGTAATCTTATGATTAAAGTTTGTACCCTTTGACTACCATTTTCTCATTCCCCCTAACCCCCCTCCCTAGCTCCCGGTAACTGATATGCTGCTCTTGGTTCTATGAGTTCAACTTTTTTACATTCCACACAAGTGAGATCATATAAGTGCCTTTCTGTGTCTGGTTATAACATTTTGCATTATGTCTTATAGGTTCAGCCATGTTTTCACAAATAGCCAGATTTCCTCTTTTTTATGGGTGAATAATAGTTGACTATACATCTTTTTAAAGCAATTAAATAAGAAGGCCAGTAGACTGAGGTGACTCTCTTGCCTTCGTAGCCTATGTAGTAAGCAGACCCCAAACTAAGCCTGAGTCAATGTACCCAAATCCAAAAAAACAAAACTTAAGGAAACACAATCATGAACAGGCAGCTAGGCTTTCCTGAATAAGACAACCACTTACGCTATAGCCAATCAAATATGTATATATTTATTTGTCTCCATGTCTTCTTTATAGAAGAAGCCTTTCCTGTAACTTCAGTTGACACTCTTAACAGATTTCCTCTCTGAGCTGGGTGATTTGAATACATGTTTTCCCAAATAAACTCTTGTGAATTTAATGTGCTTCGGTTTATTTCTTAATAGTACATATCAAAATATTTTTATTCATCTCTCAATGATCATCTAAGTAGTTCCCATATTTTGGCTACTACGAATAATGCTGCAGTGAATGTGGGAGCACACCTATCTCTTTGAATCCAGATTCTGTTTCCTTTGGACACATACCTAGAGTGGGATTGCTGGACTACATGATATTACTGTTTTTAATTTTCTGGAGAATTTCTATACAACTTTCCATAATGGCTATCCTAATTTACAACCCCATAGTGACAAGGGCTCCCTTTTCTCCACTTTTTTTTATCAACACTTGTTACCTTTTGAATTTTTAATAATAGCCATTCTAATAGCTGTGAGATAATGCTGGAATTTTGATTTCCATTTTCTTAATGGTTAGAGATGTTGAGCATCGTTTACATATGTGTCAGTCATTTGTATGCCTTCTTTGGGAAAACATCTATTCAGTTCCTCTACGTATTTTTTAATCAAACAAAATTTTTTAGTTGCATGAACTATTTATATATTTTTTATATTAATCCCGTGTTAGATACATGTTTTACAAATATTTTCTCCAGTCCATAGGTGGCTTTTTAATTTTGTTGGTTATTTCTTTTGCCATGCAGAAGCTTTTTAGTGTGATGTAGTTTCACTTGCTTTGTTTTCATTTTTTTGTTTATGTTTTTGATGTCAAAATCATTGCCAAGGCCAATATCAATGAGCTTTTCCCCTATGTTTTCTTACAGGAGTTTTACAACTTCAGATTTTATGTTTGAAGCTTTAATCCATTTCAAGTTGATTTTTGTGTGTGGTGTGAGATAAGGGTCTAATTTCATTCTTTTGTATGTGGAGATCCAGTTTTCCCAATAGCATTTATTGAAGAGACTAACCTTTCCCATTGTGTATTCTTGATACCTTTGTAGAAGATTAGTTTACCATTTCTATGTGTGGGTTTATTTTTGGGTTCTCTGTTCTGTTCCATTGGTTTATGTGTCCATTTCTATGTTAAAACCATATTGCTTTGATTACTATAACTTCATAATATAATTTGAAATCAGATAATGTGTCACAGTCAGCTGTGTTCTTTCTCAAGGGTACCTTAGCTATTAAGGGTTGTTTTTCATTTCATATGACTTTTAGGATTGTTACCCTATTTCTGTGGAAAATGACATTGGAATTTGGATAGTTTTTGTACTGAATCTGTAGAACAGTTTGGGTAGTCTGGACATTTTAACAATAATTCTTCTAACTCAGGAACACAGAATATATTTACATTTATTTGTATTTTCAATTTTTCTCATCAAAGCTTTAACAAGGACAAAGAAATTCACTATAATATGATAAAGGGGTTAATTCATCAAAAGCATATATAAGATGAACATACAGGATGGAGCAAAAGTAGGCTTACAGTGGTTTGTGTGGAAAATAACATAATAATTAATAAATAATAATACAAGATTAAACCCTATTTTCACATACTCGCTACTGTAAACCCTACCCTGTATATATACCTAACATTGAATCATCTGAGTATAGAAAGCAAATATTACTAAAATTTTAGGGAGAAATAGACCACAATATAATACTAATAGGGCACTCAATATCCCACTTTCAACAATGGATAGATTATCCAGACAGAAATTCAATAAGAAAACTTGGATTTGAACTATACTGTAGGCCAGATGGACCTAACATACGGACCAGATGGAACAGAACATTTTATCTGACAGCATAGTCAGACACACATTCTTCTCAAGTGCACACTAAACATTCTCTAGGATAGATCATAAATTAGACCACAAAATTAGTCTTAACAAATTTAAGAAAATTATCATTTCAAGAATCTTTTCCAATCATAATGGTATAGAACTGGACAGTAATAACAGAAGGAAAACTGGAAAACATCCAAATATGTAGAAATTAAACAACATATTCCCAAAAACCAATGGGCTGAAGGAGGAAATCAAAAGGGAAATTAAAAAGCAACTTGAGCCGTGACTGGTGTGGCTCAGTTGGGCATCACCATGCACAGCAGATGGCCGCCAGTTAGCCTCCTGGTCAGAGCACATGCGGGGTTGTGGTTCTGGTCCCTGGTCAGGTTGCAGATGAGAGGCAACTGATTGCTGTTTCTCTCTCATTTCAATGTTTCTCTTCCTCTGTTTTCCCCTCCATTCCCCTCCCTCTCTAAAACAACTATAACAATAACAAACAACTTGAGACAAATGGAAACGGAAACACAATACACCAGAACTTATGGAATGGTACTTTATTATATGCATTCTTTTAGTGTACACATCCTATCAATCCAAAGGGTAACTGCAGTGAGCCAAAGTGAGCCATGTAATGATACCCTTTTCTTATTAGGTTAGGTCTAAATGTTTACAAACAAAAGCTGGAGAAATCCATTGTATGTATTTTCTCTAAACTCAAACTGCAGAGCTGAAATGAACCGAAATTCTGTAAAGTCACAGATACCACCTCTGGGGAAGACAAAAAAGAAAGGCAGAGAAAGAAAACATTTTACTAAATGCCTAGTTTGAGTTGATAGCTCCTTTGAACCAGGTCTTCTGAAGCTAAAGCTGTTGCTCCATTACAAAATTAACATAATTGTTCACATATTAACATTTATGATGGATAAATGTCATCTTTTTTATACATTTGCCCAAGTATTGTTGAATTATGAATACTTCTATTTCTGATATATCTAATTATATAGGACTAATCTTTCCAATGCAACACATGTCCAAATTATTCAAACTACTATGATTATGTGATAGAAAATGTAGAAATTTGGAATTGATATAACCCTCTTGAGTAAACGCAGTCTGCAACTCACTGGCTATAAAATCATGGACAAATCGTTTGAATCTCCCTGCCCCAGGCTCCTCCTTTATGAAATGGAGCTACAACTTCACTGCTGTTGCTCAATTTAAATGTGATCATGTCTATGTGCTTATCTCAGGAAACATTTGAAGTCCTCAGTAAATACATTGGCTAAACTTATTCGTGATGGCTCATTTCCATCTTTATCTTAGTTACTATTCTCTCTGGCTGCCCCCCCACCCCACCCCGTTGTTTCCCTTGTCATTTTATAGTGTGTTTGTGTGGTACATATATCTGTGTATGCCGTCATCTCAAGAAACCTTCACAAAAGCTTGCAGACAAGCCCCCTTTACTCCCTAATCACTGACACACCATGCCATTTGTGCAATGAATTTAGCTGCCAAAAAAAAAAAACAATAAAAGAATAGCTGAGAAAGATGTAACTTAGCAACAGTTGGAATGGAAAGAAAAACATATGGAAATAGTTATTGGTTATAAGTTTGGTATGATACCATCTCAACAATGTTCCTATTGTTATCTGAAGGTATACTGATAGATATGGGTGTTCAGGTCAAATACTTTTTTTTTTTGCTTTGAAAAGAGTACAATCCATACTTGAAACAGTGTTTTCTGTCCTGGATTTTATAGTGATGAGAAACAAAAATGCAATTCTGAATATTCACTCCTCTTGGTTGAGTCTATGTTTTATTAATTATAAAAAAATTTTAATGAAAAATTTTAAACATCCAGCAATGCTAAAATAATTTTATAGTGAACCCCTGTAAATCCACCACCTAGATTATACCATTAGTTTTACCATATTTGTTTTTTAATGTATCTATCCATATATCCATTAGTCCATCTTTGATGAAATTTAAAGTAAATTGCAGATATCAGTACCCCTTTCTCTAAAAACTGCACTATGTATTATATATTTACATTCTTTCCTTTTGATAGAAAGTTTGCAAACTATGATACCTATAAATCTTAAGTGTGTTTTCACTGAGATTTGACAAATATATACATCTCTGAGGCAAAATGTCTATATTTTGACTGTCAATTTTTTATATGTGACTTGCCCCTTTTTTCTAACAAATACAAGATTTCTGGTCTTCTGTGGTTTACCATTCGTAAGCTTCCCTTTCATCCCCAAAGAATAGCTCAGAACTAGATGAGATAGCAAGTACTTTGATCGTTTGCTCATGAGAACACCTGACATGAGCCACAGAATAAATGGTCATCTTAGGATGTGGGTGAGAGGTTTGTAGGAGAGAAAAGACAGGCAGAGTGCCTGGGGGTGGCCCAGAGGCATTGCAGGCAGCCTAGGGCAGAGTGATGGAAATGCACTTTTTGTGTGGACAACCCACAAGAAACTGGCCTGGCTGGAGGCGATAGTTCCCACCAGAGAGAGGAAGGGAAAAAGGGGCAATGCTTTTAAAGATGGGTGATGGCTCATTTATCCAACTGCACACTGTTCTCTACGTGTTTATGTTAGTGGTAGCTAAATTACTTCATAGGTAGAAACTAAACAGGAGAAAAGGGGACTTCCGGCCAAGATGGAGGCGTAAATGGAAACACTGTACCTCCTCTCACAACCAAGATTAAGGACAACAAATATTTATAAACAATAACACAACCAGAACACAGAAAATTGAACTACGGAAATCGACAACCATTCAACCCGACCAGTAAGAGGGGCGGAGTCGGCAGCCGGCGGAGAGGGAAAGTGGCAGGAAAACATGGTGGCTGCCAGTCTCAGGAGCGCTGGTTGGCGTAGATGGCATGGAGCTTGCAGACCCTAGACACGGGGAGGAGGCGAGCAGACTACACGAGGCACACAGGGCAGTTGGCCAACTGTGGACACACATTCGAGTGCAGATAAACCAGGCAAGAGCAGGCAGTGAGATGGACCGCACAGCCCAGGGCCCCAGCAACAGGCAATAAAGCCTAAAAACACCAATTGAAAAGGTGCCGGGAGAGGCTCCCAGCCTCACTGGAGAGGTCGCAGGGGAGACCCGCAAGGTCCTGGAGGTTGCATAGGTCCTCCCACCTGGGAACCAGCACCAGGGGGGCCCAGTTTGCTTGTGGGAGGCAGCAGAGGGGATACAAATTCGAGAGAGTGCAGAACAGGCGCCCTTGTTCCCTCTCTGACCCTGCCCCCACAGACAGTGTCACAACTTGGCAACTAGGCTGCCCCACCCTGGTGAACACCTAAGGCTCCGTCCCTCATATGTAACAGGCACCACCTGACCAAAAATGACTCAAACAGAAGAAAAGCTCAGAGCCCCAGAACCACTACTTCTAAACAAGCAAGAAATAGCCAACCTATCAGATGCACAGTTCAAAGCACTGGTAATCAGGATGCTCACAGAATTGGTTGATTTTGGTTGCAAATTAGATGAACAAATGAAGGCATTCATAAGTGAAATGATGGAAAATGCACAAGGAACCAGTAGTGATGGGAAGAAAACTGGGACTCAAATCAATGGAGTGGACCAGAAGGAAGAAACAAACAACCAAGCAGAAAAGAGTGAAGAAACAAGAATTCAAAAAAAATGAGGAGAGGCTTAGGAACCTCCAGGACATCTTTAAATGTTCCAACATCCAAATTATAGGACTATCTGAAGGGGAAGAGGAAGAGCAACAAGTGGAAAACTTATTTGAACAAATAGTAAGGAGAACTTCCCCAATCTGGCAAAGGAAATC
>PVKM010015291.1:0-28033 GCA_004027735.1 Carollia perspicillata | reverse complement strand
GGAATCATCCATGACCTCCAGGTGAATCTGATGACTGCCCCATGGCCCCTTTCTCTGCAGTATTTCCCTCCTAGACTGAGAAGGAGGCTTCTGACTGTCTTCTCCCTTTAGGCCCAGTGCGGGAATATGAGCTGTTGCTTCAGGTGGCTTATAGAGATTCCAAGGAGAAAAGAGAGTTGAGGAATTTTTTGAATCTTCTGAAGCCTCCATCATTGTGGCTGCATGGGCCAATGAAGATTATCAGAGCAAAGGCAACCACGCGTAAGTCAGCCCTCTGGGGACTCAGCGTGGAAATGGGGGAGGTGGGCATATCACTTGGCGTAGGGTAGGTTATGCCGTGAAAACAATTGTCTCTGCACCATCTGTAGCCTACAAGAGTAAATGTTTTGTTTCTTCAAGCTACATGTCCTTTACAGGTAGTGGAGGGGCTGAGTTTGTGGTGGTCTCTTGGGGACCCAGGCTGATGAATCAGACACTATGTCAAATATACCCACTTAGAGACAAAGAGGGAAAGAAGGAATGCTGAAAGGCTTGACACTGGCAGTTCAATTTTCTAGCTCAGGAGTGACACACACTAATTCTGCCCACAACTTACTGCTCAGAACTGGTTCCACGGCCCCAGTCAACCTCAGAGGCCGGGTTATGTAGTCCTGGAAGAGAGCGCGTGATACCCGGCAAACGGCACTAATGGCCAGGGAAGTTCAATGCTCTGTTGAAAGCAAGGGTTCTCAAAAAGTGTGGTGCCCAGGGCAGCAGCAACAGCAGCAGCGTCAGGGCTCCATCCTTCCAGCTTCTGATGAAAAATCCTTGATTCAGAGTCTAAGTCAGAGCCAAGGATCAGAATTGAGCAGTAGTCAACTTATTAGCCAGGCCCCATGAAACCGAGCTCTACTTTTTGTGCAGACTGCAGCAGCCAGAATGGGTTCCTCCGGTGTGCCTGTGAGGATGGCTATTCCTGGTTTCCTCCTTCCTGCCTGGATCCCCACAAATGCTACCTTCACACGACTGGATCACTCAATTGTGACTGTCGTCTCAGTAACCTCACCCAGAGTGTCAATTTCTGTGAGAGAACAAGTAAGCACATGAGGACCCCAGGAGGGGAGCCCTGGGCTGGGGTCTCTCCCACCCCAACCTGTGACAGAAGGGGCACTCTAGCTCGTTGTCCATGTGTTTCTCTGTCTCCCTGAGCAGAGCTGGTGTTTGTGGGCAGGTTGAAGGGCAGAGATGACATATCTTGCTAGGTTTGGCTGGACACAGTGAGAGCTGCACTAGTGCCTGGAATTCAGAAATGCAAGTTGATCTTTGCGCACCGCTTCCACCTAGCTCCAGCTCAGCTCTGCGTATCTATGCTTCGTTTGAGATTTAACAAGATTCACTGAAACCCCAGGTTAGGCAACTGCCTTAGTAAATACGATTTTTCTTCCTACCTCGTCTCAACTCTTTCATCAACGTCAATTTTCAGAAAAGAGAAGTTTGGCAATATAGAAGCAAGGAGGAATGCATAGTGATTGCATTGAAGGCGAGGCTCTAAATCGCCAACAAATATGTGTACTGAATGCAATGCCAAAACCAAAGTCACCAGTATAGCCTTAGTAACCAGTGGAAGCTGAGGGAGCTCCTGAACATAAACCTTTATGTTCAGTTTATGTTCAGTGAAGCTCAGTGACAGGGGCTCAGGGCTTGAAAGACTCGAAGAAGTTTTCCAAAAACGAATCTAGTTATCCTGAAGCTCTGGATTTTGGTAGAGCTGAGCAAAGAGTGAGGGAGGACCAGCGATAGCCCAGTTTTCCAGGGTGGCCCTGGCTGTGCTTCCCAGGACTGCAGCGATTCAGGTTAAGGCAGCATGTATTTATAAGCACCATCTTTATAGCCAGAGCTGGGCAAATTCTGGGAGGTCACAGTGAACCATTTCCCTTGCTATTGATGAATTAGCAGGCTACGTGGAAAGGCCAGGATGTTAACACAAGAAAGAAGACAATGTAATGTCTTCAGCAGTGTTGATGAAAGCCTACCATTTGAAAGCTGGTCCATGTCTGCTCCATCTTCTAGAGATACAGAGATGGAGCAGACAGGAATAACACTGATAGGGAGCTTCCCAAAGCAGAGTAGGGACACACATCCGTGAAACATGTTCACAGATAGAGGTGTAAGTACAAGAAGCTGTAAGGCAGCTATGGACAAAGTATTGCAGGAATCGAAAGGAGGGAGAGACTCCGTATCTGGAGTCAGGGAAGGCTTTGGAAAGGAGGTGCTTTGACTAGACCCTGAATGAAGGATTGAGAAGATATGTCCACACAGAGATGGGAAATGATCTGCCCCAGTGCAGAAAGGCCCCAGTGATAGGTAAGCAAGGGGTATGTTGGAGTTAGCAAGCAGTGATTTTTTTGTTTGTTTTTTAAAATTTTTAGCAGGGCTATGTTTAAGCTCAGTGAATAGACGGGGACATATTTCAGTGTTAAGACTGTCCTTTGAAGTCACATGTGAGTGGCCACATGTTTTCTACTTACAAGGTTGTCTGGGTTCCAGCACTTTCCCATAACGTTCCAACCACGGTTGAAAATTCTTGTTGTGTGCTTCCTGTATCGCTTTAGGTGAACATTTGTTATGAAAATAAATCAAAAGACTGATGTTGACTAGATGGGTTCCAAGTTGTACTTCTGTAATTTTATGCTATAATAAAATCAAATGAGTAATTTTTATATCTACATATTATTTTTATTTCCCATAGAAGTTTGGGGCACTTTCAAAATTAATGAAAGATTTACAAAAGACCTTTTGAATTCATCTTCTGCTGTATACTCCAAATATACCACTGGAATTGAAATTCAAGTAAGCACCTTCTTCTTATGGCATAAAAAATTGTTGGCTAAACATAAGTTCAGATGTTTTCAATTCAATGTGTTTATTTAATACATATTTTCTATTATTCCTTTTCATTAGGCTATCACATAGTAGCTAATCACTCTGCCCGCAACTAATGCACTTTGAACATTTTCTCTCTGGGAGAGTTCAACAGTTGAATCCTGTTCATTTCTTTTGTGTTCCGTTTCGTTCATTTACTTGAGTAATATTGAGCCAAGGCTTCTTGATTATTTTCTGCTTTTATATTTTTCAAAAGAAAATTTTCATGATCTAAGCTCAAGTGTCAGCATCTGGAATTGGCTCTGTAAAGAAACCTCTCTTGTTAGAGGCCGAAGAGAATTCCTGAGCGAAATCCTGGGCTTCATCGCGAAGTCACACAAAACCCAACCAGAGCACCTCAGCCCGGGAGGGTGGTTCTGGTGCGGGTCTAGCTGAAGACGTGCACAGAGGCTTGGCAGATAGATTCCGCTTAAGCATCTACAAAAAGGCCGATTTGTGGGGAGCATAAAATAAATTTGGGCTGAATTTGTTATTTTATCTGGTACTCAATTCATCTTTGAGTCCAAGCAGTTGATTTTTCATTTTTTATCGGCGGCCTCAAAAACAAATTACGCATGTGTGTACATTCTTAATTGTTATTTTATAATGTGCAACTACCTCCCGCTGTAGCTTTTTTCCTTTGCTCAGTGCTTCTGTTGGTTTATTTATTGTCTGCATCCATGTTTTGCTCAAATGTTTTTCTTGTGTGGGGACAAAGATCAACATATTACCCCCCCCCTTTTTTTTTGCAAGCTTAAAGAAACATACAAAAGAATTCAAGGCTTTGAGTCAGTTCGTGTCACTCAGTTTCGGTAAGTAACACAATGCCCAAATCAAGGGCACCCCCAGGTTTGTGCACCAGCCCCACAGAATGCCTGGCGCTGTCGCCAAGTGCCTCTGACGGAAAATAGGTCAGACTTGGTCTTTGTAGTGGGATTCTTACCAAAACTGGACAACAGTCTGTCATGCTTTAAAAAGTGTGAAAAGGAAAGCCTCTGTTCTCATGTAAATGAGCTTAGAAACTTAAAATATTAAGTGGCATTCTCACAGCTCTGGATCAGAGAATAGAATAGAAAACCCCCAGTAGTGGGGCAGAACTTGGAAGGAAGCAGGGGACCCTGGGGTGCGGGTCGGAGTGAGGGGTGGGGATGCGGGTGGTGGGGGGATGGGCTTTCTTCCTCCATGACCACAGCGGGCGTGCTGTGTAATTGGGAGCCAGAGGGAGGCTTGGGATCAAATAGGGTAGCTTTGTGTAGATATCGTGTATGTGCCATAGTCCAAAGCCCCACAGTCATTGTCTACAGCAAATAAAGAGATATTTAGTAAATTATCCTTTTGTTTATACTTTAATTCCAAAGTTACTTGGTTAGTTAACCATGTGTGCGTTGATTACCAGCTATTTATAGTCTGCTTGAAAGAGGAAGTGTCTTAGGAGTCAGAGAACTTGACTTCTTATATGATTTTTTCACCGTTAACTTGAACAACTACAGGATATTTTCAGCATCATTTGCTATAAATACGTTGTCCTGGATATTGTCCTTTAGTTACTCATGATCTTGTAATGTCTTTATAATCAAGGCCCACATGTATAATTTTCTTTAAAATCCAATGCTAGGAAAAACACAACTTCTTTTCTTAAATTGAATCTACATAATTAATCATTTTCCTCTTAGACTTTACTGTCACTGAACTCATAGACAAAATTAAAACTCCATCACAATAATTTTTATATTCCTTATTCATATTTTTCTTGTTTGTGGTCCTGGTTTTCTATTTATACTTCTTACGTACATTCCGTCATGTATCTCTTATAAGCTGTCTCCAATAATTTGTAGTAAAAGTCACTGTTAAGATAAGCAGTAAGTCTATAAAATACCACTATGTAGGGTTCCAATTTACTATATGATTTAATTTCTCACTGTCTCAACTTATTTATCTGTTGAACAGGACTGCTAATACTTGTGGAACCTGATTTAACCTCATTAAATCAAATGAAATAAGTAGGCAGGAAAATACTAGCTCAGTTGATTAGAGCATTGTTCCGAGACATCAAGGTTGTGGGCTGGATCCCTGCTCAGGGCACACACAAGAAACAACCAACCAAACTGGCATTTCTCTCTCTTTCTCTCTTTCTCCCTCCCTCTGTCTAAAATCAATACATTTTTTTTCTTTAAAACAAAGGATATAATAAAAGGGCCATAGCAATGCAAAGATATGACTGTTACTACATAAAAAGGTATTTGGATTTATTTATACATTGTAAGTGGTAATTCAATGTTGTGATTAAGAATTTGAGCTTTGGGGTGCCAGAAGTTCTAATCCATCAATTAATTACTAATAATTACCTGACTCAACTTCTCTTTGGGACTCAGCTCCTTTACCTACAAAATGGGGATAATATAGTGTCCATCTCATGAGGTTACTATAGAATTAACTTAATTAATATATGTAATCTCATTTGCTTTCATGACTTCAACACCATCTGTAAGCTGATGGTTTCTAAATGTATTACTCAAGCTTGGCCTCTCTCCTAAACTTCGGGCCCAGATATCCAACTGCCTATTATCGTCTCCACTTGATGGGCTAGTAGGCATGCCAAACGTAATGTGTCGAGAATGGTGGTCCTCCAGCCGGTCTCCTCATGATCTTAAACCTACTTCTCCCACCTCGGTTACAGTGTCGCCATTTTCCCAGTTGCACAGACCCAAAGCCTGGAGTCATCCTGAAACTTTTTTATTGAAGTATAAGTTACACCCAGTGATGTGTTCTGACCTTAAATATACAGATTAGTAAACTCTCACCAATTCTGGTAGACACTATCTCCTATCCACACAAAACTTTCCCACCCCCCCTAAAGTTCCCTTGGGTCTCCTCCCAGCCAATCTCCATGCCCACCCCTACCCCTGCCAGAAATGACCACTGATCTTCTTTCAACTAACACAGGCCAGTTTTGCCTCATCTAGAACCGCACATAAATGGAATCATCCAGTGCGTGGTATTTGTGTATCTGGCTTCTTTCATTCAGAGTAATGTCTTCAAGATTCACGCTTGTTTTTTTGAGTATCAGCACTTTCTTCCTTTCCTGGCCCAGTAACACCCCAGTTATGACGTTCTACAACGGGTCCATTCCTCGCAGTCATCCTTGACTAGTGTCTTTCTCCTCTACCTTAGATCTGCTCATTAGCAGTCCCTATGTCTTCAAACACAGCAGGCATCTGGCCACTTCTCCCACACGCACTGCTACCCAACCAGTTCTCGCTATCATCTCCTCTCTCCTAACTAGTCTTTCGGCTTCCCTGCGGGCCTCCCTTCAGTCCATTTTCTACGCATCAGCCAGAGTAATGATCTTAAACAACAGATCTGATTGTGACACTGACTTTTAATAAAGAGTAAAACATGTTAATAAGAAATAACATTCAAACTCTAGGGCCCCCTGTGATCTGGTTCCTGGCAAGCCCTCTAACATTGTCTCCTACCCATCACTCTCTTGCTCACTGAATAGTTACGCCTGTCTTTCTTTGTTTTGTCTTCTGACTTAAATTGATATATTCAATTCTTAATTTAGTTTCACCCGGGGTTCTTAAAATCCACATTGAAACCTTTAGGCATTGAGCAGCAATCCCAATTCTTGACTTGACATCTAGTCTTTAAATCTTTCAAGCTCATAGATATTTTCCTGCCTCAGGCCCTTGCATGTGCTGGCGTGTTGCCCCAGGGGTCTTTGCACCACCAGCCTTTGCTTCTCATTATTCAGGCCTTAGCGGCAAAGACCCTCTGCACAGAGAAACCTTTCCTGACCAGTCTTATTTAAAGAGGGCCTGGCATCTACATGCTATTCTTATCATTGTACCTGTCTCCCGTAGCACTTAACAAAACACAATCTATATATTATACAATTGTATAAATACTTACACACAGTGGTTACTTGATTCTTATTTGCCTTGCCTTCTCCGGCAGAATGTAAACTGCATAAAAGCAGGGGCCAAATACGTTTGATATATGTTTAGGGAGCGGATGCCAGGCACACACTGTGTAGGCTCTGACCGACTGACTGACTGAACCTCACATTCCTTTCCGCGTCATCGTTACAGACATGGAAGCGTCATTGTTGGGTATGAAGTTGTTGGCTCCAGCAGCGCATCTGAGCTGCTGTCAGCCATCAAGCAGGTGGCTGAGAAGGCTGAGGAAGGCCTTCGGAAGCTGTTTCCACTAGAAGACGACTCTTTCAGAGTATTTGGAGAAGGTAACCCTAAATTCCCACCCTCCGTTTAGCATGCGGGAGTCCTTTAACGGGTACCTCATTCATGTCTTTAGGAAGTAGATTGGAGAGGTTTCTGATACAGAATTATTTTAAGACTGACTTTCAGTACAAATGGGCCACTGTTTCAGCTGACTAATTCGGACCCTTGCTAATCAGTGATCTGATCTCCACTATAAATGTTGTGGAAGATTGATTTCACTGCAGGCTATGATGGAAATGACTCAGCAATAGTTTACTGGTACACATGTTGAAATATCTCTGGGGGTGGCAATATTCCTGAGTAATAGTCCAGAAACCAAGGAAAGAACGCATATATCCACGTCTTTAACACTCGCGTAGACACACACACACACAGAGGCACACACACACACTGCTTCCTTTCTTCGGATATCTTTTTTCTCTTTAACTTCTTTACATTCAGTCTTAAACCTCTCTCATCAAAAGTTGTGCCACTTTCAACAGCACTTATTCAACAAATATTTACTAAGTGTTTAAAGTGTCTAGGCACTTAGGACACAGCAATAGGGAAACACACGAGAAAAACACAGCTCTTGTGGATCTTCCATTCGGGGTCCCTTCCCAGTCCCAGTTATGGCAAGACTGTATTATTCAGGGCAGCTGCAAGAGTAACTAGCATTTTGGTCACAATGTGAGAAGCTTTTAAAGGGGTACAATGTAGGCCATGTCACCCCCAAATGGTAACTGTCCGTCTTTTAACCACAGTGTTACTGCTCTGTTCCATAGTGTTTGGAAGACTTTCTGATTTTCTAGCACTCCCTTAAAGAGTAAAAATATTTCCTGGGAGGGGTCACACCCTGTCTTATTTTCACTGAATATTAACACATATTAGTTGATAGCCCACTAAAAGTAGGATTACTGGCACGGGTCAGACACCTGGAGGGAGAAAGGCCAGACTCACAGGGAGTAGGGCATGAGGAAGGAGAAGAGGATGCTGACAAGGATAAAGCTGGGCATCAAAGTTTAAGCTTCTCCTCCTTTTGAATTTTGCTGGGTATTGTATATGGAAATATGATTTCTAAAGCACCGCTTCATGATGTATAGAGAGTACCAGGATGTTCACAGACATTTTCCCTCTCTGTTTCATTCTTTTCCAGTTCAGTGTAACAGCATTGTTTTTGGATTTGGGGTTAAGAATGATGAATACACTCTTCCCTGTAGCAGCGGCTACACTGGGAACATCACAGCCAAGTGCCAGCCTTCTGGGTGGCAGGTCATTAGGGAGGCCTGTGTGCTCACTCAGCTGGAAGAACTGAAGAAGGTAAAACATTTCCACCTCGCAGACCTGCCCTGGTTTTGAATTTCACGGTGGGTACCTCCCACTGAACATGGCTAGAGAGGCAGGATAAAATACATCGATTTGTCGCATTTATAAAGATACAGAATGCAAGGGAGACATCAGACCCTTGTAAACTCAAGAAGGGTGGGCCTGAGTAACAGAGCTGAAGTGGCAGCTCCGACAGCGTCTGAGTTGATGGTTTAGGCAGGGAGAGGTGCTGCAGTTGAGCGAGGCAATGCTGAAGAAGTTTATAATAGTTGGTAGAAGTCCAGAAAGGCTGGGAATCAAAGACCCATGTGAAAGTGTGAGTCGAAAGTTACAGACTTAGTACAAGTGAGAATGTACACGTATCAGAAACCAGGGCAGGCGCTGCGGTCAGCCAAAGGTGAGCCACATAGAACAATAAAACTGCAGGGGATCTTAAGGGTGGTCTGTGTTATCAAACTCCTTTTACAGATTAAGAGATGAGGGACTAAGTGGCTAACAGTTGGTCCCTCTGATAGCAATAGTGTCGGAATAGAAACATGGTCATTTGTTTCCCAGTTCAGTGCTGTGACCTTCACATGATGTTCTCTTTGGAAGGTTCAAGGATTTAAGACAAAGCAGATAGATAGGAGCACATGGTGAGGAATTAGAACCCAAGTCATAGAAAAAACTAGTTCACAGCACTGTTCTGCAAATAGATCTCCCTGTTAGGCAGAACCTCTGTTCCAGCTGGAGGCTCTGCTATTGCAGTACGGACCTCACGATGATATCTGTTAAAAGACTGTGGAATGTTCACTTTTTCCTCACTGGACCTCAGTTTTCTCACCTGTAAACTGGGAAGGGAGATTGGACCAGATGGCTTCTGTGGTCCATCCTTGCTCTTGCCTTCTTTGCCTCAGTTATGGGCATGGACCGTGTCTATTGAGGGCATGAGGATGAGGGCAGGCAGATCCCAGGTCCCTGGGCAAAGAACAGCACTGTCAATCAAAAAGAGCAAAAAGGAAACCATACAGGATCTGGGTTCCTTGATTGACTTGTTTCGACTGAAAAAGAATTTCCCTTTTTGAAAGCCTTCCAAGCTCTCCCAGAGTGGAGGAAGCAGATGGGAGCTTCAAGGAAGAAGGAAAATTCCAAAGCCTGTGACAAAGTGGAGTCAAAGCTTCACACATGTCCCTCTGTCTTCCCATCCTCAAGCATTTCTCAGCATAGTAGTGTGAATATGACAGGATTTAGTGCCACTTCCTAGCTGGGTACTGTTTGGAAAGTCACTGAATCTCACTGAACATCAGTCTCCATATAATTAGGACAATAACTTACATGAAAATGCCTTTAAATAAATCTTGTCAAGTTTCCAGTTCCTTAATGGCACCTAACTCAAAGGGTGGTGTAAGGATTAAATCAAGAAATCCCCGGTAAAACATGTAGCACAGAGAGTACCAGCTCTGAACCACAGAAAGCGCTGGGTAGCAGCTATTGTTATCATCATTACATAGTATTCCACGTTGTAATGTTACAAATGTTAGCGACTTGGCCGAGCAATCTGACTTAAATCTGATGGACCATGAGCATGTGTATTTTTTTAAAGAACTGAACCATCTTTTCCCTAGAATTTCAGTGTGATCACAAGCAATGCCACTGAGGAAGCTGTGTCATCTGTGGTGCGAAATCTTTCAGTCGTCATTCAGCAAAACCCATCAACCACAGCTGGGAATCTGGCTTCGGTGGTGTCGATTCTGGGCAATGTCTCCTCTCTGTCACTGGCAAGTCACTTCAGGGTGTCCAATTCAACAATGGAGGTATGGTCTGCCCGTGCTTGAAGGGCTCACTTTATTACTGTTACTATTTAATATTTTGTTTTAATTACTTAATTACAATTGACACTCATTATATTAGTTTCAGACGTACAGCATAGTGTTTGGACATTTCTATAACTTACAAAGTGATTTTCCTGATAAGTCTGGTACCCATCTAACACCATATCATAATGTTGTTATCATAATATTATTAACGATATTCCCTATGTTGTACTTTATGTACCTGTGACTATATAGTAACTGCCAATTTCTGCTTCTTAATCCCTTTACCTTTTTTATCTACTTCCACAAATCCCTCCCACCTGGCAACCCTCAGCTTGTTCTCTGTATCGATGAGTTTGTTTCTGTTTTGTTTGTGAATTTATTTTGTTTTTTAAATTCCACAAACAACTGAAATCATGTGGTATTTGTCTTTCTCTGTCTGACTTATTTCACTTAGCGTAATACCTTCTAAGTCCATCTATGTTGTTGCAAATGGTAATATTTCATTCTTTTTTACGGCCAAGTAGCATTCCATTTTATACGTGTGCCACATCTTCTTTATCCAACAGTCTCTCGATGGACATGTAGGCTGCTTCCACAGCTTGACTATTGTGACTAATGCCACAGTGAACATAGGGATGCATTCATCTTTTGAATTAGTGTTTTGTCTTTCTTCAGATATATACTCGGAAGAGGGATTGCTGGGTTATATGGTAGTTCTAGAGTTAATTTTTGAGGAACTTCCATACTGCTTTCCACAGTGGCTGCACCACTCTGCAGTCCCATCAACAGTGCATGAGGGTTTTGAAGGGCCCACTTTAATGCTCTACCTCATGGGAGGAACGACAAAAGCCTGAGTTGGGGGAAACTTTTGAAAAAGACTGAAGAGTCATACAACAGTCTTTGCATGATTTTTTTTTACTGCATCCTCTGCATGTACGAGGCACTCATGAGATCTACTCTGTAAGTTCAAAGTAACAGGAGCATCCTCTGGGGAGGCTGGCTGGGCGGCAGGCTGGCTGGGCGGCATCTGGCTCAGGGAAAGGGCTGAGGCTCTGCACCCGACGACGCTGTGTGACGCAGGCGCCAGCTCTTTGATAGCTGTTTGCAGTCTGCAGTTGTCCTGTCCTGTGGCCACACACCCTGACTTCAGTCATGTATGTTTTAAGGCTTCCTTTGTTTTGACTGGGAAATTTATACTTTGGTTTGCCTCTTTTAAAATTAACTTAAATTATAGAAATAAGAATTGGTCACTAAAAGAGACGCAAATAAGCAAATAGAAAAAAATCTGCAATCTGGTCACTCTAGAATAGACGCTGCCTACATTTTAGATATTCCATCAACGCCTAGAAGACTGACAAGTGACATGCAGCAGGTGCTCAGCAAACATTTATCAAGTAAACGTCCTCTGAGACATTTTGGCTGCATGCATTTTATGTTAAAGCATATAATAGTTTGCCCTGACCATTGTGGCTCAGTTGGTTGGGTGTTGTCCCACAAAACGAAAGGTTATGGGTTTGGTCTCCAGTCAGGGCCCATGCTTAGGCTGTGGGTTCAATCCCCGGTTGGGTTACATATATGAGGCAACAGATTGATGTTTCTCTGTCACGTTAATGTTTTGTCTCCCTCTCCTTCTCCCTCCCATCCCCTCTCTAAAAAGTATGTACTATTTTGCCAAATTGAATTATGTAACGTCAGACATGACATTAAATATGATCAGTTACACTCCCTGAATCAAATAAAAAGATGCTCCGATTATTTTTAAGAGTTTAACCACGTGCTGTTTGCAAGAGACCAACTAAAACAAAATGACATAAAAAGGCTAAAAATTAATTAAAGAGCAAAATAGAGAGGAAGACACAAACCAAGAGAAGGCAGAGGTTCCTGAAGGTAGTAGAAGAAATGAACTATGGGATTCTGGGCCAGAAGCCACAGAGGGCTCAGTTAGGGTAACACAGGGCCAGAGTGACAGACATTTGCAGCCAAATGCCTGGGAACCGGGCTCCTAGGAAGGGTAGAGGATTGTGAGGGATCAAGGGATTGTTTTCAAACACTGGTTTGGAAAAGGAATCTCTCAAACTGAGACTGATTCTTAAAACGGACAAAATTCGATGCTTCCTTGTTGCTTGCCTGCAGTTTTTTAAAGGTTTTTACTTATGTTCTCTCCTCTATTAAACAAAAATAATAAATACACATGAATTAAAAGTCTAAAGTCCCGACATGACTTTAGAATTCCTGATGTTAGCAAGACGGGCCTAACACGGGAAAGCCGCGAGCAGTAATGTGTCCCCGTGAGCCGAAGAGGACGGCAGCCGCGTTTGCCGCCCCAGGAGCAGGAAATGCACACCTAGACGCAGCCCGGTCGCGGATTCTTCCTCATCCACGCTCACACCCCAGTGTGCACACGAACGTCCCGGGGTGGTCACCCGGGAGCTCACATGATCCTGTTGACCCAGGTTTCTTGCCCCAAGGCTTCCACTGTACAGAGCAACTGAGCTGAATTCATTCCATTGATGAGTTTGATCGTGATCCTCAACTGAGCCGATTCTCAAGGCAATTTTCCTGCCGATTCTCAAGGCAATTTTCCTGTACTTGATACTAATGACGACCCACTGTTAGTCTTCTTGCCCATTTACTCAAAATACAAACTGACTCTCATCCTTGCATTTCAGGATGTCATCAGTATAGCTGACCACATCCTTAATTCGACATCGGTAACCAACTGGACCGTTTTACTGCAGGAAGAAAAGCTCGTCAGCTCACAGTTACTAGAGACGTTGGAAAACATCAGCGTTCTGGTGCCTCCAACAGCTCTGCCTCTGAATTTTTCTCGGGAATTCATTAACTGGAAAGGGATTCCAGTGTCTGAAAGCCAACATAAGACAGGTTACAGCTATCAGACTGACATGTTCCCCCCAAATACCTCCATTCCCATCAGAGGCCGAGTGTCAATTGGGTCAGACCAATTCCAGGGGTCCCTTCCACAAACTATTATCAGCATGGCCTCACTGACCCTGGGGAACATTCTACCTATTACCAAAATTGGAAATGCCCAGGTCAATGGGCCCGTGATCTCCACGGTTATCCAAAACTACTCCCTAAATGAAGTTGTCCTGAGTTTTTCGAAGATAGAGTCAAACCTGAGCCAGCCTCATTGTGTGTTCTGGGATTTCAGTCGTTTGCAGTGGAACGATGCAGGCTGCCACCTAGTGAATGAAACTCCAGATACGGTGATGTGCCGGTGCACTCACCTGACCTCGTTCTCCATGCTGATGTCACCTTTTGTCCCCCCTGCCATCGTCCCGGTTGTGAAATGGATCACCTTTTTGGGGCTGGGCATCTCCATTGGAAGCCTCATCTTATGCCTGATCATCGAGGCTCTGTTTTGGAAGGAGGTCAAGAAAAACCAAACCTCGCACACACGTCATATTTGCATGGTGAACATAGACCTGTGCCTCCTGATTGCTGATGTTTGGTTTATTGTTGCTACCACCGTGGACACCACAGTACACCCTTCTGGAGTCTGCATAGCTGCAGTGTTCTTGACACACTTTTTCTACCTCTCCCTGTTCTTCTGGATGCTCGGGCTCGGCATCCTGCTGGCTTATCGGCTCATCCTCGTGTTCCATCACATGGCCACGCCTTTGATGATGGCTGTCGGGTTCTGCCTGGGTTATGGGTGTCCTCTTATTATATCTGTCATCACCATTGTGGTCACACAACCTAGCAATGGCTACAAAAAGAAAGGCACGTGTTGGCTCAACTGGTATGATGGGAGCAAGCCCCTCTTGCCGCTTGCTGTTCCTGTACTGACTATCGTGGCTGTGAATTTGGTCGTGGTGCTCTTAGTTCTCACAAAGCTCTGCAGGCCTGCTGTTGGAGAGACACTGAGTCAGGACCACAAGGCCACTGTCATCCGCATGGGGAAGAGCCTCCTCATTCTGACCCCTCTGCTGGGGCTCACCTGGGGCTTTGGCATAGGAATAATGGTGGACAGCCAGAATCTGGCATGGCATGTTATTTTTGCATTGCTCAATGCATTCCAGGTGAGGACAGTAAGAATGACCTATTATCATACCATCAAGTAACTGGAATAATTATAGAGCACTGAGGGTGGTAAGACAACTCTAGAGGCTATCTTGCTTCCCTGCCTCTAGTGGGACTGTAACCAAAACTGCCTGGCAACAGGGAATGGGAAAAAAAAAAAAAAAACAGATGCATTTCCCAACAGTTACTGTCATACTGAAGCAGAATATTAGCCTTCTTCAGTAATCCATTCTAAGGTTTTAAATCTGCTAGACTTCACATAGCTAACGTTCATCTCTCTCGCTGCTGATTCAGTCCTCCTTCGCTAGTGCAGACTTACGTAAAAGTGCACAGGGAAAGGGAAATAAATCAAGAGGACTTGTTGACTCTGAATGGTGCAAAGGTAATCACCAGAGTGCAATAGAGCAGAAGCTGGTAGACTGCAGCCAGTGCTGCTTTTGTAAATAAAGTTTTATTGGAACAGAGCCACACCCATTTCTTTACGTGGATCTGTGGCTGCCTTTCTTACACCGGCGGAGTGGAGCAGTTGGGACAGAGACTGGGTGGCCTTTAAAACCTAAATATTTACTACCTGGCTCTTTACAGAAAAGTGTGCCAACCCCTGCTGCAAAGAATGGGTTTTACCTGCCACAATCAGAGAGGGTTTGGAGAGTAGGTAGACAAACTAATCTAGGTTTTGCAGAATCTGGAAGAGAGCCATCGATCCTGGTTCAGTGACAGTTTGCTGGGTCACCTCTACGCAGTGACTCAGGGGACTGACCAGTGATTAAACCTTTGAGCTCAGGACTTAAATAAGTCTGGGCTCAAATATGTCACGTTATCAACCATGTAACCTTTAACAAATTACTTAATCTTTCATATGTTAGGCAGGGATAATGCTATTACTTGCATCAGAGTAAATATAAGGATTAAATTAGATAATTTAGCCTTTCCCACCGTGCCTGACACATAGTAAATGTTTAGTAGTTGTCGCCTAAAAGTACCTGTTTCTTCACCCACATCGACTTACCAGGGAAGGTTCATGTGCTGACATAGATAGTAACTATGGACAGTACACACCTAATGGGGACAGGTTTGAGGAGCTTCTGTGGAGGGCAAGCCCATGGTGATACACTGTCTGAACAGGCACAAACTGAGGGTGCTTTGCCTGGGAGGGGGATTTTAAGGTCCAAGAAAGCCTCTGCCAAGGGTTCCCCAAGGGCTGGAAAGGGTGGGTGCCTCTGTCATCAGAGATGCTTAGTAAATGTTTGTTTAATGCCTATCCTAAAGAAAGTCTAAGATATAGGAGTGAATGGAATTTATTTGTTTTGGGTTTAGAATGACACAAAGGGGAAAATGAAGTTCTGTGCACATTTAAAACGTATTCACTTGACCACTTATTTATGCATTCAATGAAAAAAATTTTGAGTACTTTGTGTAATGCCAGGCATTGTAGAGGTCACGTGGTATAATTGTCTTCAAGGAACTCACGGTCCTGTAGGGAGACGACAAGAAAACAACTCCAATGTTGGGTGATAGAACAGAATAGTGTTACATATAAAAGCTTTCTTTTCCAGAAAAGATAAAACATGTGATTCATTCCTTTTTTAAGGGTTTTTTCATCTTATGTTTTGGAATGCTCTTGGATAGTAAGGTATGTGATTCATTTCTCTCCTTATCCCCTAACCCAGGCATCTAACCCTTCCCATTCAGTTCCGAGGCCCTTTTCATATAGAAGAGGCTAGATTATGAGTGGCTTTGTAATAAAGTTCTATAATTTTACAAAGGCAGTCTCAGTCAGGAGATGACCTAAACATTACTGCTGGTAATAAGCTGTACAGAACTAATCACAACCTATAATGTGACTTTATAGAAAGAAAACTAAAAGTGTTTTCGTTTTAATTCATCTATTTTCTATTATGGTTTGGCAGTAATTAAAGAGCAAAGTACTTTCCATAGGGGTGAATTGCTTTTTTTCCTTTAATTTATCCATTGACTTAGGATACACTGAAAGATATATCTACTTCTGCAGTTCTACAGTTTTATGTAGTAAATAGCTTCTATAGTTAGATTCCCAAAAAAGGACGAACAGTGTAAGTAAAAGATAATAGAGAAAATTTAAATAAACTCATTTTATGATTTTTCCCATTGAGCAATTCTGTTGAGAGAGGCAGAGGCAATAAGCTAATAGATATAGATAGGCCTTTTAAAAATAAGAATGTAAGACTATTTTATAATTAGCACAATTGTTGCACATGCACAAAGCCCCTGATTACAAAGCAGCAATTTGCTGTTCTTCATTAGCTTAAGTAATTCTCTCATTTGTACAAATCACACGGTTAGGAAACTCTTCACTTCAAAGATAAACTTCAATGTGGCAATTATTGCCAATTACTAATGTTTAGAATCTGAATTTTTATGGCTTTTGGTACTGCTGTCTTTCATTTAATTCTAAATTTGTTTATATGTAAAAAAAAAGAAATAAAGGAAATAAAGGACAAAATCCTTTCATCAGATACCCATACTTATAGTCTATTGACTTCCAGGAACCATGACTGTTAAATACCAGTGTCAGTGTGCAGTTTTTCTCTGGATTTGCCTATGAATGATGGAATATGCGTGTCTCAGTATTTCTTTGTTACTTTTACAGTTGCGACATCTGCTTTTCAACAAGTTGTCTCCTTTAAGCTATTTGAAGCGGCCATTGAAGGTAACTATCTCGCACTGCCATACATCCAATGCACAAAGTTCCAGTTTTCCATTTTTAGTTTTATACAGCTCCACAGAGAGACCACTTTTTTCTAAGCCCCTTGGGTTTCTGTCACCATTATATTCTGGTTATCTGTCATGGTACCCAGCACATGGTCAATACTCATGTTAAGTTAAGATTATTTGGTTAATAACATTATATAGGTTTCAGGTGTACAATTCTATAATACATCATCTGTATATGACGTTGTGTGCTCACTCCCCAAAAGGGCTCAATATATGGTGATGGAGGGAGACTAGACTTCGGGCGGTGTGTCCTCTATTTGTGACTCAGTAACCATCCGGCCGTGTGACCTTAGGAAAGTCAGTTCCTTTTGGTTTCAATTTTCTCGGCTGTTAAAATGAAATGTTGGACTAGTTACTCAAAGCAGAAGTTCTACCGTTCTATAATTTCGAGTTTCTGTCTTGAAGAACTAAAATCCCTTGAGCCAGAAAATGTGAAACTCACGACTAGTTCGCTGCTCTTAAAAGAAGCGAGCAACAGCATATGTGCCTGCATTGAAGGAAAACCTCACGGAGTAAAGTGAGACAGGACACTCTTCACCCCACAGAGCAGGGTGTCAGAATTTTTCTCATTTGGAGACCCAAGAGAGAAAAACGCCCAAAAGTATACAAAACCAAGAGCAAAGAAGCATGGCGATGTTTTTTTCTCCCTGTTTCTAATGTAGTGTCGACACTTTTCAAGAAGGCCACAGTGGTCAGTGAGGGGGTCTTCATCTTCTGCATGTGTCCCCTGTCCCCAATTGTGTTTTCAAACCGAATGATAAAAATGGCTTTTTGTTCAGTGGTTAGGTGGCTTTTTGCTTTAAAACAAAAGTACATTTGGCAGAAGAAAAGATGAGTATTTGTAATTTCCTGAGGGAGTTGGAATGCACAAGAAGGAACCATAGTACAGTGGTCGAGGAATAAATGGCGAGAAGAAGTAGGAAAACTGACCCTGGGCATGAACGCTCCTGTCAAGATTCTCTCTTGTGAGAGAAAAGAGAGCAAGGGTGGTGACCAGATGCAGACACGGGACCAGGAGTGACAGGGGAGAGGTGAATTGTCGGGGTGTGAGCAAGTTCACATGTTGGGAGAAAGGAGCCAGTAAAGAGAAGATCTAAAAACAAGTGAGAGAGGGAGGATAGTTGATGGTAGAGGGTTCCTGGGAAGTCAGGCTGGACGGCTGGACTGCGGATGGAGGGACCCACCTCTTCCCTGGACACAGGAAGTTTCAGGCTGCTGCAGACAGAGCAACGTGTGCATTGGGGACATGACATGGGACAATTCAGGCCTGGACACTTTTTTTTTTTTTTAAAGTAGGAGACAAGGCCATTCACTGAGCAATGGGCAAAGGGGTGGTGAAGCAGGGATCTTGAAAACAGCAGTGAACATTTGGAGAGCTGGCTGAAGGGAATGAAAGCAGAAACCAATGATGTTCTCAGCAAATATCAGCCCTCGAGCCACCGTAACTCTGTGGGGACCCGTGATGAGGTTTCTCTCGAAATACTCTCCCTGCTGAGGGGTCAGGGCCTCTTTCTTCTTGGCCTTCCTTTGTCTCTAGCCACATTCTCTGTGATTCTGAACCAAGAGGCAGACCAATGACCCCTATTTACTCCCCCTCCACAAAGAAGGGCTTATTTATTCTTATTTCCAATGACTCATGTCCTACTTTCAAGCAATAACTTAAATGCATGTAAATGTACATGTCTAAGAGGCTGCTTTTCCCAGACCATGTCGAGTCCTTGAGTGTGTTGCAATCCAAGACTCTTCCTTCCAAATGGGGCAAGATGCAGTTTAAATGGCCATGATCATGACCTTAGAATTGTTCTTTAGGGTTTTAGTAGTATATGTTTATGAACCCTAAATTCTAGAAAATCAGTTCTTTGCTTTGGAACTTTTTCAGACATTTCTCATTCCTGCCTCTTTGATAATTTTTTTTTCAGAGCTTGATGTAGGGTAGCTACCTTTATATTTCAGTGAAAATTAAGAGGCTATCACTAGGCCGTCTACTGCATATAATAAGAACTTACTTCTCCTATCTTGACTTAGCTTCCTCATGACCTGAACTGTAGTAAGAAACAAAGCTTATTCCTTTCAATGTTTGTGGTGTCTAAAATAGTCTGGCACAAAACAGCATTCAGTATGAGATGTTAAATTAAATAATAAATTAATTATTGAGTGAGAAAAGGACAGATTATATATACCTTAACACTTTTACCTTTCCCAAGTAAGTGCATGCTGTTTATTTTACATGTTGCATTTCATTTAGATAACTTAGTTTTCAAAATTTTAAATTCTGTTTCACTTTTGCACCAATGACAAAAGGATTATTCACAAAGAGATTTGAATACTAAGAGGAGGCAAAATAAAGCAAAGCTTCACTGGAGACCATTTTTACTAGAAATATTGTTTTTGCATCATAGGTTCTTCAAGTGATGAGTGTTTGAACCAAGAAATATAACCACAGGCATGAAAAAGGGATAATATCTCCTTTACAACTGTTTTTTTAGTTTGTTGTTAGAAGTTGAAGAATATAAACAAGATTCACTTAGAAATAAGTTCTTAGACTTTTTAATTGATTAAAACAGAAGAAAGAATAGAAAGTGAGTACTCTAGTTTCTCAAAAGGAGAACAGCACACTATGTAAATAGAATAAAGGATCGTTGATGACATCAAGAAATCAGGAAATGTGCACCATCTCCAAAATGGTACTATTCATGTCCAATGACTTGCTTTTCTTTTGTGCAGCAAAACTCACCAGAATTATCTGCTATACCCAAGTCTTTCAACCCACTGGAACATAAAGGTGAGTCACAATAAACCAAAGGATATAACAGGTAGGAAGAGAGACTATCAATACATCATATAAGGAAAACTCAGTGACAATAAGTGTGAGAGTATCAGCCAGCCGTGAGTCTGGAGTTCATCTGAATGGTGCTCTAGGATAACACAATAATGTTGGATTTGATACTCACAGAGATCAGTGAGCATCACCTTTAATATGATCACAAATTACTAGCATTTTCTCAATTAGACAATGTGTAAATCTGCCACATTGATCACTGAGGCCATGGGGTGTGGTTAGACTAACATCACTGTGTCCTTACTAGAGAGTCATTCCTTTGTGCCAGCTGCTGACCAGTGGGTATGGGCCAGGAGCTTGTGCCCTGCTGTTGGGTGTCCCCCCCCCCCTTAAAGTGCTCTGGGGGAAAGAATTCTGTCCCCTCTGCCTATGACATGCTTTGTTCCTGTGCTCATATATTGGCCGTTGCTGATGTCAATGATATTCAACTACCAGAAGACTGATATGTAAGCATTGTAAATAGTTGCTGTATTCCTGGAGCAGAAGGGTGCATGCAGTGTGGAGGCTGAAGAAGAGATATTGCATTACAAGTTAAGTTGAGGTCATACTTAAGAGTTCCATTTCATGTTAAATCACACTAATACATGATTAAGGTAGGGAAACAGGCAACTCATTTTGGATTCCGATAAAAATTATTTGAATTCCAGATAAAGTTCAAGTGTCTGAACTTGGAAAGAACACTTTCGTCCTGAAATGAGTAATGCGCTCATCTACAAGCCTTGAGTCCTGTTATCATGGCCGCCAAACCAGCCAGAGTGGTTTTTGCAAACCTCTTTACCTTTTTGGATGCTGTTCATCATCAGTAAAATGGGGAAAAAAAGACTAAGAGATTACTAAGGTTTCTTTCAGCAATGACATTCTGAGATCTCAAACCTACTTTATGTCATTTTCCAGCAATATCTGAAAAATACGGTGCTTTTTTTTCTCAAGTGAGAGTTGTCTGACAAATGCAAGTTTCTGTGACATTAATGAGATGCTGTTCCTGTTGCCTAACTACATTCTAGATCTTTCCCTACTGTTTTCCTAAAAATGTCCAGAATTATATGGAATTGCATATGCTTTTCAATTTTGTCTCATGCTTGATTCCGACATAATAGCCAGAATTCTAGTCTTCTTCTTCCTCTCTTAGGCACTTATGCATTTTCTCATACTGGAGAGTCCTCAAGTGACATCAGGCTAACTCAGTTTTTATCAACTGAATAAACCGCAAAATCAAGAAAAAAATTTTCTGGAGCAAGTTGACATTTAGAGCTAAATGTCAGTGAAGAAATTAGCTCAATGTTAGATGAAATTTTATATTTAAAAGTTGGGAATAAAAGAAAGAATTTTCAGTGGATTCATCTCTGTCCTCTTTATCTTCAGTTAAATGGAGAGATAGATTTTCATGTGGTTTGATTCAAAAGAATGGCTACATAAATGTAGAAGAGTAGGTTTCATCAGAAATTATGTCAGTTGTACCAGCCTCTCGCTGTCGCAAACTATGGTCTCCTTTTTCATAAAATAGCATTATTCATATGGCATTTCCAATCATCTGAATCAGAGTAAGAAAATTGCATAAAATTGCCTTAGAAAAATTGAGGAACCATGTTCACTTTCTTATTAAAAAGTCATTGCTATAAATTTTCTAAGAAAAAGTCATTTCCCTCCCCAATTTTCCATCTGGATCTTATACTTATTTTTGCATTTTGGTTTAGTTACTGAACTTCGAAAGTTAATCAGAAATAAAATGAAAACTTCCATTTCATATCTAATGCAGTATTTTTGAGTTACCAGGCAGTCTCGTCTGGTCCCCAATCCAGTGAAGTGAGTGTGCCAGTAGACCTAGAGCAGAGAGGAGGAAGCGGAGGCTTGGAGAGGCAGAGGGACTCGCCAAACAGTACAAAGGCAATAACAGGTTATTGGGGACTTCTAGGACTTTTGGTTCCTAGTCCATTTCTACCACTCCATAATTGCCTTGAAAATTAGCTGCAATCCTAAGAAAGCTTTATGAGGCTACATACGACGTTCATTCCTCCCAGAATTCTGTGTGTAAGTAGCAAAGTGAGGGGGAGTTTGGTTGTCAGCTTCCAGAGAGGTGCTCTAAAACATCCTGGATTTCTTTTGTAATACATCGTAGGTACTCTCTGGGAGTTATTTACATGCATAGTCAATGCCACTTTCAGGTGAGATACAGAGCAGCAGATGAAGAGACACTGTGTGAAGTGACATTTTACTTCCATATTTCCATCTTTTTTGGTTCACCTGAGTATCAGCCCTGACTACAGTGCATGGAGCAGCCAAAGCCTTTGATTCCTCTTTGTTTCCAGAGTATCCTAGAGATTTGCACTGGTGGTTTTTAAGGCAAGAGTTGATTTCTCTCACTAATAATTGTGATGATAACGATGATGATGGTGATGATGGTGATGGTGGTGGTGGTGTCATGGTGATGATGAAAATGGTAAGATACCAAAGAAGAAGAATCAACATTTACAGCGCTTGCTATGTGCTCACTATATATGTACGATATATATATATATATAGTATATATAATATTATTTTAAAAAAAATAAATTGATTTTAGAGAGAGGAAAGGAAAGGGAAACATTAATTTTGTTGTTCTACTAATTTATGCATTCATTGGTTGACTCTTGTATGTGCTTTCAATGGGGATTGAACCTGCAACCTTGGCATATTGCGATGAGTCTCCAACCAACTGAGTTACCTAGCCAGGGCTAGCATATGTTAATTGATTTAACCTTCATAATAAGTTTGTGTGGTGAGGGATATTATTTTACAGCTGCAAACACTAAGCACAAAGAGCTTATATAATGTGAGGAGGGCAAGATGGAGGGAAGTGGCAATGCTGGGATAATAGTTATGGATGTGAAATGACAATAAGAGGAGGGTAATATAAGTCAGGCTGGGAGAAAGTAGCATTGTTTATTTAATTGTAATTAGGATCCTAGACTCTCTGGTCTGTAAGAGATCTCAGGCATCACCTAGTCACTCTTTTTACATGAAGTCCTGAAGTCCTAAATCTCAGTAGCCTGTGAAGTCATGTGCACTATTGAAGGCTATCTGCAGTAGTGTATTAGTTACCTTGGACTTCCATAACAGAATACCACCGACTGTGCAGTTTAAGCAGAAATTTATCTTATCGCAGTTCTGGAGGTTAGAAGTCCAAGATCAAGGTGCTGTTAGGGTAGTTTTCTGTGAGACAGCTCATCCAGTCTCAGATGTTAACATGGCCTCTTCTCTGTTCACAGTCAAACAGAGCTTTCTGGTGTCCATTCCCCTTCTTATAAGGACACCAATTCTATAAGATGAGGGCCTCACCCTTATGATCTCATTTACCCTTCATTACCTTCATAATTGCACTATCTCCAAATACAGTTACATTGGAAGTTAGGGCTTCAACATATCAGTTTTGCAGGGACAAGATTCAGTTCATAACAAGTAGCTAGAATGCATGCTTGCCTGTTTAATTGGAATTATGGTCTTTCAACATGTCCTCCCAGCGATTTCTTGAGGTTTCTAAGGGAATGGTGAAGGACGATCTCACAGGGACAGTGACTACAGTTTTCCAGGACTACCGCATATGGTCACTCAGGCTGTGCATTCAAGAGGGTGCCATTCTTACACTCTGCACAATAAGCGGTGCCACCCAAAGCAGTCTAGGCCATAACCTGCACCATCATTTGTGGCAGCCCTGACTGGGCCCACTCACCTTGGACTCCCTCTCTTGTTCTGGCTCTCACACGTCCACAGTTGCTGTTTACAGGCTGACCTTGGGGAATTTTCACTCCCATGCCTACCTATCATGGAAAGGCCAATGTTCACGCCAAGAGTACCAATCCCAGATGTTTCTAAAGCTCCCAGTTCTCATGGCATCAGAGTGGTTCCGAGTAGCTTCCTTTCAGTCTCTTCCTCAGGACGAGCCCACAGTCAACAGTCAGGCTAGAGAAGTCACATGTAAGTGCCAGCTGTTAGTAAGAGTAAGCCCGTGGAGGCTAGATGGTCCCTGTCCCACAAACTTTCACCCTTCTCCTACTGACAAGAAAGAAGGGATATAGATGCCTTTCCATGATGCCCAAACAGGAGGAAGGGGGCAGAGCATGTGGATTTGTGCCAACCATTTGCTGATCGGTCCATGCTCTCTGTCTCAGCACACCCTACTCGGGGCAGTGTACCTGGATTCAATCCCATGAAAACACTGAACATTAGCAGACATGTTCAAGTAGGACATAAAACATATTTCTGAATGGGCTATTATAGAAACTTCAGAGTATCTGATAACCTTCTGACATGAACAGCCTTTATAAAGTGTGAATAAAGAGAGCAAGGGATCTTCTAGTTCATGGTGGTGGATTGAATAAGGGTGCAAACAGCCAATTAAAATGTAAGGTTCCATGAGGCACCAAGAAGCAGCACACATGAAGTGCCAAAGTAAAGTGTTCAAAGTCATTCAATAGAGACCAGTGGGTTCCATACTCCACAAAGATGTATACGTCAAATAGAATTTTATGAGAATTTCTTTATAGAAAGCTTATTTGTGAGTCTCCTCATTCCATCTACCCCAAAGGTGAGATAAGGAGGGATGCTTGTCTTCTGACCTCAAACCTAGTAAGAGAAGACATCTTAGCCTTCTGTGGGACAACAACAGTTAGGGTACATGGCTGACTGGGGTCTGATTCTTGCCTGGAATGGTGGCCACAGGTCTACAGGTGGAGCCCTGAATGGGCTCTGTGCTGAGACCTGCCTACATGCTTAGAGTTTGTCAGAGCAAACATGTGTGTGTGTTTCCCATTGACCATGGTGAGACAAGCAACAGAGAGACAATACATGGCTGTTTTGGGTCCAGTCTAATAAGGCCATCCAAAGTAATGAGAAGATCTTAGCAGCAAGAAGCTATAGGAGAAATGAGATTAGGGGATAGAGAAGGGGTCACAAGTGACCACCTAGAACACAGATGAATTTGCATGGGTTAAAGGAATTGCAGGTGAGAGAGGTCAGGGATACGGGAATTTCTGAAGAGTTCTTGAATGAAGCCTCTCTTGTTATCCAGTTATCCAGAGAGCCCTGACACCATATGAAGGTGATTACATTCCATAAGACATACCTCCTTTCCCTGGATTTGGGGGTAGGGAGGTCAAAACCTCAGTTCCCAAGGTGGGATGGAAGGACAGGGAAAAAGCTAAGCAAAAATGTCTGCCAGAAGTGGAGATGTGATACTGTGAGCAGCCAACCTAAAGCAGGACTCAGTTGGGGGAGAAGAGAAATTTAATGTTAAATTATTTATAGTTTTCACATTTACATGAGAATGGACATCCTAATTATCAAACTGAGAACATGTTAGTATATTTTTTTAGTATTTCAAAAATATTTTATTTATTTACCTTTAGAGGAAAAGGGAAGGAGAGAGGGAGAGAAACATCCATGTATGGTTGCCTCTCGTGCATCCCCTGCTGGGAACTGGCCTGCAACCCAGGCATGTGCCCCGACTGGGAATCGAACTGCGATCCTTTGCTTCGCAGGCCTGTACTCAATCCACTGAGCTACACCAGCCAGGGCAGAACATGCTAGTATTTAAAGTGACCAAAATACTGCTGTTACCTGAGCACATTTGTCACATAGCTAGACTAGATCTGGCTCTTCACATTGAATAAATTTTATAAGAATGATGACAGACAAGAAAAACATGTGTTTGATCACATACAACGTGCTATGTTTTCTAACCCACTGATTACACACATAATCACCTCAGACTCCTCTCAAAGTGTTAATAAAAAAACAAGAAAGTAATAAAAAAGAAAAACATTTAGTAGTTTCTATTGTGTGTTAAAAAATTGCTGTAAACTTAGTTGCTTAAAACAACACACATTTATTATTTTATGGATTCCATGGATCAGAAATCCAGACACGGCTATTTGAGTCCTTTGCTGAGGATCTCACAAGACTGTAATCTCTGTGCTGTTCAGGCTGCATTTTCATCTGGAAGCTCGACTGGGGAAGAATCGAATTCCAGCTCATTCAGGTTGTTGGCAGAACTCATTTCCTTGCAGTAGTGGGAATGAGAAACTTGGATTTTTGCTAACTATTGGTTAGAGATTACCCTGAGACCCTCGAAGCCACCTACAATTCCCCTGTCACATGGGATTCTTCAACATGACCATTTATGCCATTAAACCTGCAAGAAGAATCTCTTACTCCGGGCTGCTTTTAAGGGAGTCTTGTATAATGTAAGGTGATCGGGGGAGTAATACCCTATAACTTTTGTCATCTTCTATTCTTAGAAGTAAGTCACAGAAGTAAGTCACCTGGCCACAGTCAAGGGGATTATAGATGAAAATAGACCCTCAGTTATGATCTGAATATTTGTGTGCCCCCAAACTGATATGCTAAAATCCTGACCCCCATGGTCAGAGTAGTAGGAGGCGAGGTCTTTGGCAAGTACTTAGGTCATGAGGGTGAAGCTCTCATGAATGGGATTGACTCTCATAAAAGAGACCCTGCAGAGTTCCCTAACCCCTTCTGACATGTGGGGATACAGCAGGAAGGCAGCAGTCTACTTTTCTGAAGAGGAACCTCACCATGCTGACACCGTGGTCTTGAACTTGCAGCTTCCAGAATTGTGAGAAATGAATATTTGTTACTTATAAGGCATCCAGTCTATGGTGTTTTTTTTTATAACAGTCTAAATGAACTAAGACAACATCATTGTAAAATTTCAGGGCATGGCATAAGAAAAGAAAGCCGAAAAACGATCAGAAAGAAAAAATAGATTTTACATAAAGAGTCAAATCAGAATATTATCAGAACTTTTCACAGCAACTGTGTAAACTAGATAACAGTGGGGAATGCCTTCAAAATACTGCAAAGAAATGGTTGCTACCTAGAAGCAATTAAGTATGAAGAAGAAGCAAGATATTTTCAGACAAAAATTATTGAAAAGCTTTCTTCCAAAGAGTTCTTTCCCCAAAGATCTGGGGGAATAGACTCCACCAAATGTGGCAACAACCCAGAAAAAGGAAGGCTTGGGTCCCCCAAACCAAAGACGTAATAGCAGCAAGGGTGGGAGGGAACCTCCAGGGTGGGAGTAAAAGGAGCTGCTATCCACCAAACAGCTATGGGGATGGTCCAGACTGGACCTGCAGGGGAGCTTGCTCCAGAAGATGAAAAAGATAGGGCACTTAATGTATCTGAGTGTTATTTAAAGAGCTTTACAAACCTGGGGTGGGTTGGAGAGGAATTTTTTATAAGAACACAGAAATCCAAGAAAATTAAAAAAAAAGTGTTAGATTAACAGAAACAAAATGTGCAGAAAAGGAAAAGCAACGAAACATCCTACCTTGCTCAGCTCTGAATGGAGTATACAGTGTACCAATAATGTAAAATGATTTCAATATAACCAAATGATATATTGGTACAGTGGAGAATAGGAAGTATATTTTAGGGGATGGCAAAAGAGGTCTCAATTTTCATTCTTTGTTTTTGGAAATCAAAACTGAGAAGCCAAGAAGTAGCATTGTAATCATACTGTTTAGCAATACAGAAATATATATTAAAAGAATAAACTAAATCAGTTAAAAGATATCATCTCTGAGAAGAAGGGAATTATAGAATTATTTGACTCTAAAAACCATATTCATGTAATTGGTTAAGTATAAGTAAACATGTGTGTCTGTGTGTGTGTGTGTGCTCATATGGGTATAAATTGGAGAGAGCATGGGATATCCTAAAGTTGGAAGTTCCCTTGATTCATTTGCTTGCACTCGGAAGCTACGATGCTCTCTGAGCTTATGTGGCCTCAGCTAGCTGCTTCAGGTCTTGGCCACACCTCTGAGAGCTCCAATTTGAGATGTCGAGTAGCCACTGGGTATGCTAATCTGCTGGTCAAGGGAAGATCTGGGCTACAGATACACTCTTAGGGTCATCATAATTCTCACAATAGACTATGACAAGAGTTGTGGGATATTGCTCCCCTGATTACCTTATACAAGACTGTCTTCAAAGCAGGCTGAAGCAAGGGACTCCTCTTGCAGGCTTAATGTCATAAGTGGCCATGTTGAAGAATCCCATGTGGCAGAGGAGCCTAGGTGGTGCCGTGGGTCTCAGGTAGACTCTAACCAATAGTTAGCAAAAATCCAAGGTTCTCAACCCCACAACTGCAAAAA